>JAHDVE020009586.1:0-39020 GCA_022606495.2 Halesus radiatus | reverse complement strand
TCACCGTACGCCGTTCTAAAGACACGGAGTTTTCCCTCCAATCACCTTACGCCGTTCGAATGTCACGACTCAATCATTGTCATGCGCGCGTAACTCGTATATTTTGAATATTTTGGACGTAAATCGCGGGAAAGAAAAACATAAATGCGGGTATTAAATGTACTGAAATACCTCGGGACTGAAAAAAATACACGCAATTGGCGGGAAAACATGAATTCTGGGTACGTAAATACGGGGTTATACTGTATTATGTTATCTCCTTCAAAGTGTTTATACAAACTGTATTCTGCAGGTACTGGGCGACCTCCTGGAGTCCATAGCGGGCGCCATCTTCCTGGACTGCAGTGGTGACCTGGCTACCGTGTGGCGCGTCTTCTACCGCATCATGCACCAAGAGATCGCCATGTTCAGCGAGAAGGTGCCCAAGAACCCCATCCGGATGTTGTATGAAAACATTCACGCATCGCCCGTCTTCAAGTTTGTGCAATTTTTATATTATCCAATTAATATCTTTTCCATTACATTCCATTTACATCTTCTATATGCACATATTCACCTTCCTTTCTACCTGCCGAGCTACTCCAAGTAGCCCAGCCAAGCAAAACTCTGTGGACATGTGTAAAAAAGAAGACAGCACTCTCCAAAGAATTTTTTCTGGCGTGGGCAGTCCCTTCTCCCCATAGTTAGGTGGTTCCTTCTTGACTGCTCCTTGAAAAGTAGAAAGAATTTCCAACCATTTGGAATAAACTGTAAAACCAATGTAGCCACAATAATGTGAACATGTATAGTTCTCAAAGACTTGCCTGCTCCACCAGCCACTAACTGTTCCCATGTTCCCCGGTTGGCAAATACCTCCTATTTAATATTTAACAGCCACCTTGCAAGATTAGAGCAGTGGAGCAATAATCCCTGAGACATTTACCAACAATTAGCCAGGAACTATTTGAGGTGTAATACAGTATGTCTGTGATACAGGCCGTCGGAGTCCATGGGGAACGGCACGATAATGGTCCCGCTGGAGCTGCGCGTGGCGGGTCACTCCATGCACGTGCACGGCTTCGGGAACAACACAGCGCAGGCTCGCCGGGCCGCTGCCAAGGTGGCGTTGCGCATGCTCGAAGTGGCCAACTGTTAGTGCACCGCCAACTGGTCTTTCTCCAGGGCCAACTCTTATTGTTAATTGTGATGAGACTTCTTTCTATACTTTAAATTTGGTAAATATTCAATGGGGACTATTAGCAATTAGCATGCAACTTCGAAGTTTTATGTGATTTCTACAGATTTGTTTTTACAGGGTAAAAGAGGGATACCTGACAAACTGTAACCAGCGATTAATGAGCTTATTCGGCATTTTGATCTACGGTGACATGTTGCTTTTTTTTTATTCAAATACAAAAAAAAAATCTTTCACTTGTCGTCACTGATCACTCAGTCAAGTAACGGCTCGTTCATCCGCCCCGACCCCAACTGTTCAATACCAATGTTTTTAGATGGGAAAAAAATCACAAATTTGGAGACCAAAATCCCATTTACAGTTTTTACTCCAAATAAGCTCATGAATCATCGGTTAAAGTTTGTCAAGGATGTCCCTTAACACTGTATATGTCCACCTCTATTCATTCACATGTCACAATTGATTTTTTACAATATTATCCTCCCGTGGAAATATTTTATGAAATGAATCGTTTGCTTTATTATAGCTTATATAAGGTGTTCGGGGGTAAACTGCAGTTACTTCGATAGCTGATTCTATATGATAGTATGAGTAAAACAGGCTCTATCGTATTTCTAGAGGCACTGCTGAAAACCAGCTGCACTCCGGTTTCCGGAACAGTTACCTTTTTGTCAATTGCTAAAATTATGTAATAAAAAATACCCATTCGAAATTCCAATGTTTTAAGGTACTTTTTAGGTAAACATTTTTATGTAATTGTTTGTATGGAAAAAAAAGTGGAATTTCGAAGTAATTTATTTTTTGAACTTATATTATCATGTAGAATCATCTCCCGAAGTTACTGCACTAACCCCCGGACACCTGTATTATAGAATATCGATAAATTATTGTTCCAAGTTGCTGGGAACAATGTTAATAATATAAGTAATCATTGCATGTGTCAAAGGTAAATTGGATGTCACTCTACTTGTATAACATCATTGGCCTAAATGTTGATGGAGAGTGGCAGTTTTTTAAATTGCCGGGTCAAAATGGCGTTTTCATGTTATAAATATCTTATGAAACATGAATGAGTAAATAAAGTGCGTAATTAGTTAAATACATACCACTCTTTATTTTTATTGTATTTTTTACTGTTTTACAAATGAAGTAGAACATTTTAGTCTTTCTAGTGTTTTGTAAGTGGTTATTAAGGAATAAACTTTAGCATTGTCTTTTTTATTAACTTATATTATGATTTTTTTTTTGTGTATCTATGCCCACCGTTTTGTTGTGTCTTGAACGGTCAGCACCCAAAAATACACATATTGCTGGTTGCTAACTCAAGAAATACTATGAGTGTTTTATCTGTAAATTATGTATGTACGAATATAAGGTTTCGAAAGACAACAATCCTCTAACTGTAATCTTTTAAATTCTATATGAAATACGTGCTGGAATTTTAAGTTCAATATTCCTTTCATTGGTTTTCAAACTGTTTTTTTTTTTAATTTATGTAAATCAAATTTATTAATGTTATTATTAAATTCTGCAATTATTTTTAGTTCTTATTATTGTGACAGCTGTTTCGGCATTCAAGGACATTTTATACCGATAATAAATCATTATTTTTAAAAACCCATCCAAATTAGAATGGAGGGGAGTAAATAAAATTATATAAATAAGTCGTCACAATGTGTATTAACCACAATTTGGAAATTTGCTTTGAATGCCGAAACAGCTGTCACAATAATAAAAACTAAAAAACTAATAATAACGTTAATAAATTTGATTTACATTAATTTATTTTTTTAAAATACGGAGTTCTATGAATTAAACACAAAAACAATTCATTTTGCCATGTATTTCATAAAGTTTAGAGACAAATCATTTTTGGTATTGCTTGAGTTAGCAACCTACAAAGCGATGTTTATGGCCATTTTTGAGTGCTGGCCTTTCTTCATTTGTTAATATTGTATAAGTGTGTATGTATGCAGGGGTGTTGCCAGCTTCCAAACTAGGGGGGGTGGTGGCGGTGAGAAAGCTTAAAATCTTATAGAGCTACAGTCTACTGTCCAACACTCTTTTATAATTTCTTCAAAAGATTGGTATTCACTTTGTTGCGTCAGTATTAATAAATGAATTAAAAATACTTTGTATTCACCACTTCATTAATATATATATATATATCAACATGTTTCGAAAGTGATGCTTTCTTCATCAGGAATATATAGAATACTAAAAAATAATAATGTCAAGTATAGACAAATGATAAACATAGAACACAATAATGTAAGAATAGACAAATTACAAACATAAACAAAAATTGATTGAAGTAGGTAAGTAATTAAACAAAAATGTTATTATAAAACATTTAATAACAAATTTATTTTAGAAATAAAAATAAAAAAATTATTTTTATTATTAATCTTAATATAAAAATAAATTCAAGAGATAGCTATTTTTTTTTTTTATATTTGATTATTTATTATTTTTAAATCACTATTATATTAATAAAGTTGTGAATACAAATTATTTTTTAATTCATTTATCTCATTTTTTTGTTCATTAATTTGCCTAAAGAGGGGGAAACCGCCCCTACCCCCGAGTAACGTCGCTGTATGCATTAATATGTATGTCTCGAGGGTGGTCACGGGGAAAATCAGGAAAAGGGAAAATCAGTATTTTTAAAATCTGTTTTCTATGGCCACCTGAAAGACGAAACAATTCGTAACAATATATAAATGAATTAGACATTGGAAGAGGATCAAATGATTTAACTTTGCTAGTACATAGTTAGTAACAATTATTTAGTTGTATCTCGAAAATTTATTGTACCTTTGAATCATTATTAATTATTGTTATTGCGTTTCGTAAAACTCCTTTTAATTTTTAAAAATTTAAAGTAAATCAAATTTTATAATGTTAATTAAGTTCTGCAAGTATTTTAGTTTTTATTATTGTGGCGCAGCTGTTTCGGCGTTCAAAGCCATTTCAAACTGTCAAACAAAAAAAACTTTGAATTAATGGAAATATTTATATAAGCAGGGTTGCCACTGACCGGTAATTTCATCAGTTTGTTATTAGTTTTCTGTTTAATTAAAACACATGTAAGTGATCAAAAGTGATTTAAATTCACTGGTAGTTAGTAGCAACACTTTGTTTTTATTATCTAATACATATTAATAATTTGCCTTGAATAGAGTACAGAAAATGGCAATTCAGCATTTCTCTCAGATGAAAAACCACTAATCGTCTTATCTAATGTTTGTTTGATTTGTAAGCTCTGGCATCACGAAATTTGTTCTACTTTTAGTATTTGAAGTTTCTAGGTCAGCGTAATTTGATTTTCAGCTTGCAATGTCATTTCTATCATGAACTATAGAACGGAATAAGACACAATGTCATGCTATTTGTTCCATATTTTTCAATTGTTCAATAAGATGAGAGTATTCAAAGTTAGATGAAGCCAACAAGGTGATAGGTAAATACTACAAAACACAATTTTTGTAAGGCCTTTGTATTTTTCTATCCTAGTTGCAATTGTCTTAGCTTTTCAAGAATGCATACTGTTTTCTAAATTTATTCAAAAGTAAATTAAGTGATGATTTAAATATATAGCGAAAGATACTAAAGGCCGTTCTTCCCAACCCTACTGAGCAACTGCTGAGCTGAAATTTTGCCTCAACACTGTTCAAATGCACAAATACACTCTTCCAACGAAATTCTCGATCAAATTTACGATATCAATTTATATGGATTAAGTTCCCCTCAACAGAGGACTAGTTATAAAAAGTGTCAACGGGGTGAAAAAATGTCACCGAAATGTCAAATGTCATTATTGGCTTGCGATCTATTTTACATAATTCAAATATTTTATGAAAAACATTATTTCCGTTTTCGAATGTCAAAACATGTTTTTTACATGTTTTAAATAAAACTGAAGAGAACCTCACTTGTTTTACTTAATACAAGCTACTTTTTGTCTTGTTTTTATCACAGAGGAGGAACGTCAAATGTACAAAACGAACAATGTGCTTTCGCGGCACTACCAAAGGTCAAGCCTACACTTTATTTTAACGCATACATTTGTGAAGTATAAAATATTGGTTTATGTATTAGTTTTTAAAACAAATGATATTTATATTCATAATAAATACAATATTAACTCATCTATGTTAATTTTACATTGAAAGTTTTTACTTTGATGTTATTTTACTGTCTCAAAAGTGGGCGGGCACCTCCATAGACAATTTAGGATAAAAAATGCTTGGAAACAGGCAAACAGCGAATGCTCAACAAAACACTTGGCTGATCTGTGCCTCAGATGGATCATTCGAAAAGTTGGGAAGAACGGCCGTAAGTAATGACTGTAATTTAACCAACCCAAAATGTATACCCCATGGCCATACATCGTGGTATTGAGATATTATTTTATTTAAAAATTATGACCCAAATGTTTGTGAAACAATAATTTACTGTTCAATTTATTTAAACTTTTTGAAGTTTATAAACCTCATTGTAATATTTAATCATTGAAGAAAATAATATTAACAAGTCTCAAATGAACCAGAAAAGGACACAGAAAATAAAAAAGGTATACAGGTATAAAAGCCCGGTCTCCATTTTCCCCTGTAAGGCAAGAGGTCCTGTGTTCGACTCCCAGATGCGACTGATACTTTTTTATTTTCTATGCCTTTTTTCTTTTTCATTTGAGATTTGTTAATATTATCAATGATTAAATCCACTATTCTTTGGATAATTTAATTATGGTGCAATAGAATAATATTTTGTACTACATATTGTATGTGGCTATCAATTATAATTAAATGAAACACAGTATGTTTCATTTGATTGGAATAATGTTTTTTTTATTTTCTGAAAAAAATTATTCAATAAAAAATATAAAATACATCTTTTTATTATTTTACACATTTGTAACAGTCTTTGTTATCACTTACAAATAAATATTATTACAATTGCACCCGACGGCAAACCTATCCACCCGTGGTGAGTTAAGACCGGCTTTCATTCTTGGAGCTGACAACAAACCTATCTATCCGTGGTGAGTTAGTAAAAATAATAATGTCTTTATTTCAGCTGAACAAAGCGGTGAGTGCAATACTCTGTCTGCCATATAAAAGAATTTAAAAAAAAATACATGATGTGGAAATAGAATATAAAAAAATAAAAAAGTGAATATATTTAGCACTTATGCTACGGTGGCTTGCAGGAAATTCTCCATCTATGGTGTAGGGGCGCGCCCTGCCACTGGGCGACGGCCTGGACAAGAGTATTTTCCGATCTCCGGTAGAGCTGACTCGTCCCGGCTACTCTGTGGCGCATCAAAGCAGTAAACCCATGCACCCTTCCCTCTGCGAACATCTGCGAGGCGCTGCATCGCCAAGGGAGGCTGAACAGCGCCCTGTAAGCGTGGTTATATCGTACTCGGAGTGTGTCCATGACGCCTTGTGTATATCTTGTCCATTGTTCGCTAGTGTAAAAGCTCATGCAATATGTCTGGAATAGTTGCTTCTTTACCAGAGGACTGCACCTGTTGAACCTCCTAGCGAGCATGTTGGCTCGAACGCTCAGTGCTCTTCTTTGGCATTCTGTTATTTTTATCGTTTAGGTCATCAGTGATGACATGCCCCAAGTATTTTATTTCACTGCAGATTTTAAGATTGGCTCCGCCGAGACGTACGGGCGGAATGACAGCAGGACAGGTATATGCTTTGAAAATCAGCAGTGATGATTTTTTAGCATTGTACATCAGCCCGTGACTAACAACGTATGATTCGCATATGGCCAGAAGTTTTCTCATTGCTCTTACCGATGGGGCTAGTATGATCATGTCATCTGCATAACTGATGTTGTTCATACATACCCCAGCAATCTGACATCCGATTCTTGTTTTCTTCCAAGTTTTACTAAGCTCATCCATGTATGCATTGAACAGCACTGGGTGAGAGGGTTAAGACCGGCTTTCATACCTGATCCTGACAGCAAACCTATCCACCCGTGGTGAGTTAAGACCGGTATTCATGCATGGACCCAATGGCAAACCTATCCGCCCATGACTATTTTTTTTAAATGTGAATACCATGTCTAAGAGTCTCAACTGCTCCCTGCTAATTGGAGCCAGTGAGACTGGCATCCCCAATTGGGACAAGAGACTGACAGGGGTGGGGAGGGAAAGGAGCCATCACCACACAAATCATCAGTCACTGCTCAGTTGTCTACCAACTAGGCTGCGCTTCGCACCTTGCCTTCTTTATCTAAATTGCGTATGTTAAGGGGAGGTTCTCATGAAACTCGACCAAAAAATTGATTTTTTTTCGACAGCTTATGATGTGTAGTATTCTTGTAGTATTGTTCCCAAAACGGTTTGGCCGATAACAATTGCATTAAAAAGTTATCACATAATAAAGGAACCTATCTTTTTTTCACCAAAGTTGAGTTTGCGCCGTAATGGGTATCTCACATCAATCTTTTTCTAATGCAAGCTTGTATTATTAATACTGTGGTAAGAATAGTTACTTCAAGCACCACCAAGTGTCGCTAGATGCGCTATGGCGTTGAAATAACGGAAAGCATGCGTCTCTAGTCTCTATACACTAATATGTGCGGGTCTAGCGTGCAGCGTTAGTCAAATTAGTATTAACCAAATCTTAAAATGCGTTTTCTGAAAAATGATGTTTTTCAAACTGGTCTCCACGATATCTCAACAACTACTCGATGGATTGACTTGGATTTTTTTTATTTAAGTAGATAAAATTTATCGGATCCCAAACCTAAATTTGGATGATATTAGTCTTTTTTTTTATTTTCCGAGCACTTTAAAGAGCGAAAAAATGTGAAAAAACAGTACTAAAAATTCACATGTCCGCCATTTTTGTAATTTACGACTTTTTATTAATATTATAGGTTCAAGCTCCAATAAATATCATATAATTTATAAAATTTTTTGATTTTTTCATTTCAGATAACATAAACTTGCTGTGCGATGGAGACCGTTTGAGTACCTTTGACGTATTAACACTTCCCATGACACCTTCATGCACCAAAAAAAATATTTTTCTGCACTTAATAATAATACTTGGATGATTTGTATAGCTCCGTTTTTGTGAATAATCACCTCAAGGGTCGATAAATAACTATCAAAAATCTTAAGTTGTTCATTCACTTCATTCTATGAAAAAAAAAAATCGAGAAAATCACCAAGGTTTTTTGACCTCTAGATGAGAACCTCCCGTTAAGTACTACTTCATATAAATACAATTATGTGTATTAATTAATCCTTTGTAATGCATTTACTTCGTTTGTAAGTATGTAAAACATATATTACTTTCATTATTAATTTTTTTTTTGTTTTACTTCAAATCGCACTCAACACAGATTGTGCACTAAGCCATTGTATTTTCTTCAAGACCTAAAGAAAAGATCTAAAAAATGACTTTCAAGTGACCTTAAACGGGCACAGCCAGTCAGTCGGACGGTCCGAGACTCAGTCACGGCCATCACGGGTCTGGTATGCATTCAACAGGACCCCGTTGGACATATCTGCTGCTTCCATACACGGCTGAACGAGATGACGTACGAGTGTGGACAGGATCGTCTGGCGAACGGGTACACTGGTGGAATGTCAGCCTTTAGATTTCATCAATCCATTGAGAAAACAGCCTGATTCAGAGTATAGTTAGTATAGTAGTATCAGTGGCTAGATAGTGTATTCAGACAAGGAAGGGAAGGGTACCAAAGAGTATATTGCACTGTTTCAAGTGTTTATTATAAGATTTTTATCATGTTTACAATTAAACGCCTATTGGAAGTAGGTGTTGGGGCGGCGCATGGAGAAGGTGATGAGGCGCTTGCGGTTCTGGATGCGCTTGGGCAGCGGGAACTTGATCTTGGAGTCGTGGAACTGCTTGATCTGGGGCCGACGGCAGCTGGATGCCTTCAGGATCTCCACTTTGATGATCTGGATGGAGTGAGCACGCGCGCGATGGCGGGCGCCCATGTCTCGGTAGCACTGGGTGACGGCGCCGCCGACGGACAGGTCGCGGTACTCCCGGTACATGTTGTGTGTTCCCGAACGGGAGTCATAACGCAGCCACACGCCGAAGTTCTTGATCTTCAGGGGAGACTTCTCGGGGATTTCCTGCAAAAAGATACACAATCAAAAATCAACTAGTCAAATAATATGTGCTCCAAGGATCGTCATGTAGCATGGGCTGCATTCACGCAATCTTAAAGGCTGAAAGTTGAGCATGCGCACTACAGCTTCAGCAACCATCAATATTCAAATCTGGCCAACGATTCAAATTTTTGATTTATTATTTAAGGGGGGAGAGGGATGTCGGAGAGTTATTATTTATTAAATCAAAATAATGATAGTATTATTACACAATACGATAAACATATTGTTTTTAAATAGAAAAATATTTATTATTTTATTAAAAATATTAAATATTTTTTAAATTTACAAGATTTGTAATCCACATTACAAAAAAAAAATAAACAGTTTTTTTTTTGTAATGAGGATACAAATCTTTGGTTACGTTTATTTACAAAAACACACCGATAAATGATGAAACATACTTTTCTCCACTTTAAAAATCATATTGGTATTTTAAATATTTTGTAAAACATACGAGTACAATGGGACAGTCAGAAAAGGGTAATATTTCTCATAAGATTTTGAAAAATGCTAAGCCTATGTAAATTTAAAAAATATTTAATAAATATTTTTCTATTTAAAAGCATTATGTTTATCGTATTGCGTAATAATACTATCATTATTTTGATTTAATAAATAATAACTCTCCGACATCCCTCTCCCCGTTAAAATACAAAGTTGTTAACTCAAATATTACAAAAAAAAACTAGGCTTTGCGGCATACATATTAGTATAAATGTAGAACTGAGCTTGTAGAAAAAAAAAGATAACTTCCTCAAAAGACATTGGACAAAGTTTTACTTGGTAATGTTTTGAACTCGCTAAACTCTACAAAGTACGTTCGTATATAATAATATAAATAAATACTCGCTCAACATAACCTCTTCGGGCCCACGGAATCATATACGATACTCAAGATGTATTTCATAAATATTCTTAGCTGATAATGTTTATCAACCCAGACCCGAAGTATCAGATGAAGTAGGCATCTGTTTTACTGACATGCCTACTTTATCCAATACGTCGGGTCTGGATTGATGAACATTATCGGCAAAGAATATTTGTGAAATAGATTTTGAGTATCGTGTATGATACCGTGGGCCCGAAGACGATAATATAAACAATGTCAATCTTTCAAAAGAATCAATAAAAGATGGGGGGTGTTGTTTTTGACGATAGGCCAACATTCCTACACCATATTATATTGAAGTAATTACAAAGAGAGCATTTAAATATCTGCTTTTTATTAAGAATGTCCAAAGATCTTATATATATCAAATACACATAACGTACATAAAAACTGTACATAACGCTATTCAAAAGCATTCTTGAATATAATTCCTGTCCCTGGTCCCCTTCCTTCAATTGCATCAAATTGAAAGAATACATCATAATTTTTTTTTAATTATAAATTACATATTCCAATTGAAAATCTAAATTACAGTGAGTTTATGCAATTACTTAAATTACCCGAAATATCAAAGTGGGGAATAATTTTGAGATATTATTATTTAAAATCATTGAAAAGTTAGACAGCCCTCCTGGTAAATATGATCCATTATCGAGTACCCAATAAATATAACACGAGACTCCATGCTCCATTTCATGTAGTTTCTTCTGATACTAATTTTACAAACTGTTTGGTAAAATTACACAATTCCGCTTCATTTTTTCCTTTAAACCCAAACTAAGAACTTAATAACCTATTTTAAAGATAATACAGTATATTAATTACATATAAAATAGGTTATTAGGTTCGTAATTTTTTTGGGTTTACAGAGGGAAAAGAAAAACTAACCTAAAAATTCCATATAAAAACTTCAAACTAAGCTTTAAATGAATTTATATGCATTTTCACGTATGCCAATGTTTTTTCTAATCTTTAGTTATCTGAAACGAAGTTTTATTATAAAAACCTATGCGTATTAACAGTGAAGCGAAATTGTTGAATTTTAACATTATTGAATGGAATCAACATTTTTCACAAAACACTTCCTGGGGTGATCAGAGTTGCACAAAATTAATAAATGCAAAACAATTGCAAAAAAGTACAAGACTCAAACTCGACTTACCTTGACCGAGACGATCTCTCCGGTAGATTTCTTGAACTTCTTGAGTTGACGCAAGAAATACCAGAAACGAGACTTAGCTACGATGGGTTCTGGGGCAAATATCCTCATTTTGTAAAGAGGGGTGACCTTCTCCTTCTCGGTCGGGAGCTTGCGCCCGATCACCTCGAACTCTTTCAACTAAAAACAAACAATATAAGATGTTCAGATGTAAGACATTATGCATACATAACCTCTAGCTGTCAAACTAAAAAACTGTAAATAAAAGCGAGATTTCCTCTAAAACTTCAATATTTGGCTTTCTGAAGATTCGAGTACTTATTTCTATTCACAATCACAGCTCTCAATATAAATTGTCACAAAATTAATGTCAAAACCACGCGTCAACACGTTGCCCACATGTTCGGATTCGGCCATAGCGGGTAAATAAAACATAATACCGTTTCACGAAAACATTGTGTACGTTGCAGAAATATATTTAAAACAAATTAATTGAAAAATAGCACAATCATTATACGAATTTAACGCAAAAATTCGTTATTACCTGCCCGCTAGCCTTCATTTTGAGGAGAGCAAATGTAAAAGGAAGCGGAAACCGTTTTTCAAAGATGGCCGACTACTTTTTTATTTTTTTCCGTCGGTGTGGTGTGATGTGAGAGCCATGTTAGTAGCCAGTTGTAAATTAAAAGGTACTATCCTGAAATAAATCCACCGAGTCGATAAGAAATAGCTAATTTACTTCTTCAGAAGAAAGTTCAAGGAACTACAGTGAAAAATATAATGGCTTTAAAAATATGTAGATCGGCAAATACCGATTCTGAATATATAACTTTTTTTACGTAGAATTTTTAAATCGTTATTTAAAAGTTGATACAAGCCATTAGTGCGGGAAACACCGATTTATCCTAATCCCGAATACGGTACCCGAGGTCTGTCTACCTGCGACTAATCTACAAACGCCCGGCTTTAAATTCCGGGAATTTTGCAGTCGCCAGAAGGAGCCAGCACTTAAGGGGATTAACTCGGTCGGTAACAGCGAACTAATTACAAGCCACCGAAGCACAGTTCGGAGTTCACGAAGGAACCCGAAGAATAGTTCAGATATGATTAAAAAGGGAGACTTTGGCCGAAGCAAAGCCAGTGGAGACTGATAAGTCAAGAGAGACTGTCCGGTCAGTTATCGTAGTCGAGACTTCCGTCTCCTACAAAGCAGGCGGGTCGCTTGCATCCCCAGTCTGAAGCGCTGCGGGAAGACTCTGCAGGAACCGCCGAACCCCAACATCCACCGTTCGAGTGCAGTCGAGTGCCTTTCGCCTCCTGCCCTCCGGCGCCGTGATCTCATCACAGAATACTTAGTTTCTAAAATGTGCATTTCAGGAAATAATAATTCCCAGACTAGACCGGCCATAAAATAAATTAGCACAAAGGCTAGCCGAGCCTATTGTTGATCAAGCCGGGAACGATTGTAAAGTACTACATCGTAAAATAGACCAACCTTAATTACTATTTTAGAAAGTCGGCAGTTCCTTGGAGATTTTATTGGACAGCAATAAAAACCTCAAAGTAAATGAGCCGCCCTGCAGAGCGGCCCGCCAACAATACGGGTCATAAAAAAAGATCCCTACAGGTAGACAGGCGAGAAGGCTCTCTGACGAAGGACAGTGAGTGTTAGTCTTCCGCCCAGGAAGGACAGTTGGCTTGAAACTTCCGCCCAGGAAGGTTCCTATTCTCGCTCCTCGGAGAGGCCGCCCAGGTCCTCTGACGACGAGTGAGTTTTACGCTTCCATCCGAGAAGAAAGTCCGATCTCCACCCTTCGGAGATCTGCGGCAGAGTCGCCCAGGCTCTGTACCGCGAGTGAGTATTACGCTTCCGTCCCAGAAGGAAGTACGATCTCCGCACTTCGGAGATCTAATTTCAGAAGTCGCCCAGGCTCCGCACCGCGAGTGAATCCCCGCTTCTGCCCAGGAAGTTACCGATCTTCGCCCTTCGGAGATCAAACCCCGGAGACCGCCCATGCCCCTGATTATCGCCGCGTTTGTACCTACTCCCGATCCGGAGCTACTTGGATACCTAGTGCGAACGCGAGGACTCTGCATACAAAGCAGCCACTGGACCCTGGACAGCCATCAGTAATGGGAAGTGAGTCTGACTCTCATGATAATTCTTCCACCCTGTCAGCCAAGTGAATCTCTAACTTTAAGAAACTACTTTTTCATACAAATAAGCCAGTGAACCTCTAATTTTAAGAATACAACCTTTTATGTAGATTTAACGAATTAGTTAATTTTAAGTACAAAGACTTTACAAGTAGATTTAAGTACTTGCCTATCTAGTTTTATTAAATTTTTGTGTCTAATTAAGATTAACTCTAGTTTAAGACTAACTCCACGACTATCAAAATAAATGACTTGTAACTACCTTTTTTTTTTTTTTTTTACAGTATCTCCACACAGGAGACCAAGGAGGAAATAATTTCCCTCAAGGCCTATATCATCTTTGGGGATGCTGTGTGGATGACCTAAGATTGCTTTTCAGTTCCTAACCTTTTTGCGTTCTTCCTAGAATTATACCCACTGCACTAACCACCGTCTTATCAATGTCAATAAAAAAATCATTTCATCGAAACACCTTGTTATGTTGGTACCGTTGCATTTGGAACATCTGACGTCACATGCGCATTTTGTTTTTGGATTAGTATGGGGATTTTTATTTTTTGATTTTTTGTTGTATTTTAAATATGTATTTTTTTAGTTTTAGAGAAATTTAAACCCAACATGGGTGACTTTCACCTCTATAATTGTTGTTCAATATAAAAAAAATATTATTAATTAAAGATCAGTGGCTGAGTTGGCATCGCGTTTGGGTCTCACCCAGGCATCGTGAGTTCAATTCCTCGGCTGGCTAAGTTCTTCATTATGACACAAGCAACATTTTCCGCTTACTGTGATGGTAGTGGGAGATTTTCAAATATTGTCAGGTTATTCGTAACCGGGGAATAATTGTCTTTCTTTCTAAAAAAAAGAAAAAAGTGTCATGAGCAAACCAATTATCAATACGGATATTTTGATAATGTTAATGCTCAATACTATTATTATTCTTTGAGTTAATGTTTCTAAAAAGGTACATCATTTTCTTACTTTATGAATAGAATATAAAATTATGTACAGTGGAACTCATCCTTGTTTTGACATTTGACATTCCAACCTCAAAACTGTTCAAAACCGACTCACCATTGATTTGGAGCATTTTGGCGGGCTTTGAAAATTATTGTAACTATGAAAACTCACTTTAGAAAAGAACAAAATATACTGGTATGAAATAAGTTTGAACGTGATTATTGATTTAAAAAAAATTGAATTGGAGTTCCTTATTATAAATTAACAATCGCTGAATCTGAATACATAAGTTTTATTATATATAATTATTCATAGAACTAATAAATTGTTATTTAAAAAATAATTAAACACCAATAAATCAAAACTCTCTGGTTGGCATCATTGGATCGATTGCTTCTAAAGCATCAGAATACGTAATGATGCGAATATTCACACGTACGAGGTGTGTTCAAAAGAAAAGGTGAATTTTGAATTTTCGCGGGCTGTGTACATTCGATTATCGATTTTTTTTTTGGTATGTTGGTACACATATGTTTATCATGTGTTAGCATTATCAGCCATTTTGGATCAGTGGTTTGTTTTTGACAACTGGAAAGGTTAGTCACGTGTTTGTGTATTCTTCGATTTTTTACTTTTGAAAAAAATGGATCAAAGAATATGAATTAAATTTTGCGTTAAAAATGGAATAAAGTGCTCCAACACACTTGAAATGTTGACTATGGCATTCGGCGTGTCTACTTTTTTCTAAAAAGTGTTTATAAGTGGTACAAGCGCTTTACAGAAGGCCGAGAAGATGTTAATGACGATGAGCGTCCTGGAGTTGCATGCGTGGTGCATCATGAGTTCTTGCCAACAGGTCGTACGGTTAATAAGGAATACTACAAGGAAGTTATGCAACGTTTGCGTGAAACAATATGGCTCAAACGTTCGGATTTGTGGAAAAACAAATCATGGATTTTGCATCACAATAATGCACCAGCTCACACATCAATGCTTGTTTGTAATTTTTTGGCCAAAAACAACACCGTAATCATGCCTCAACCACCGTATTCACCAGATTTGGCTCCCTGCGACTTTTTCCTATTCCCAAAACTGAAGAGACCAATGAAAGGAAAGCGTTTTGCCACAATTGATGAGATAAAGTCAGAATCGAAGAACGAGCTGATGGCCATACCGAAAAGCGCATTCCAGAAGTGCTTCGAGGATTGGAAGAAGCGCTAGCATAAGTGCATTCTATCTGAGGGGGATTACTTTGTAGGGGAGAAAATGGATATTGATGAATAAATAAATACTTTTCGAAAAAATTCGAAATTCACCTTTTCTTTTGAACACACCTCGTAGATTCATTGTTTTATATGAAAAATTTGATGTCGTATTTGTTTTGATACATGTATCTTTTTAGTTTTTGGTAATTTGAAACTTAATTTGGGCGACTTGCTCTATATTTGTTGCATTACGTATTATACCCAGAAATAATAAAGCATTATTTAAAAATTAATTAAACACCAAAAACAAAAACAACCTGTTTGATTGCCGTTATTGGATTGTCGGCGTCTGATGTCACACAGATGTATGCGCATATTCTGGCTTTGTATTTGAATGGAAATCTTTATGTCGATTTTGTTTTGATATTTTAAAATATGTAATCCATAGGTTATCATAAAGATGAAAAATAAATAACTATGAATTAAAATAGCAATATTTTTCAACTATAATCATGTAATTTCTCAGGAAATGCAAAAAAACCTAAATGGTTACCTTTCATAAGGTGGATATATTTATTAGTTGGCACAACAGAAACGCTTCACCCCCAATAGACTTGAGTAATGGCTCTCTCCTACAATAGTTAGTAGTTACAACACCTACGGAACTGGGTTCTTATTGTCTGAGATATTCACCCCCAATAGACTTGAGTAATGGCTCTCTCCTACAATAGTTAGTAGTTACAACACCTACGGAACTGGGTTCTTATTCTCTGAAATATTCACCCCCAATAGACTTGAGTAATGGCTCTCTCCTACAATAGTTAGTAGTTACAACACCTACGGAACTGGGTTCTTATTATCTGAGATATTCACCCCCAATAGACTTGAGTAATGGCTCTCTCCTACAATAGTTAGTAGTTACAACACCTACGGAACTGGGTTCTTATTATCTGAGATATTCACCCCCAATAGACTTGAGTAATGGCTCTCTCCTACAATAGTTAGTAGTTACAACACCTACGGAACTGGGTTCTTATTGTCTGAGATATTCACCCCCCAATAGACTTGAGTAATGGCTCTCTCCTACAATAGTTAGTAGTTACAACACCTACGGAACTGGGTTCTTATTGTCTGAGATATTCACCCCCAATAGACTTGAGTAATGGCTCTCTCCTACAATAGTTAGTAGTTACAACACCTACGGAACTGGGTTCTTATTGTCTGAAATATTCACCCCCAATAGACTTGAGTAATGGCTCTCTCCTACAATAGTTAGTAGTGACAACACCTACGGAACTGGGTTCTTATTGTCTGAAATATTCACCCCCAATAGACTTGAGTAATGGCTCTATCCTACAATAGACAACACCAACGGAACTGGGTTCTTATTGTTGAGATATTGATTGAGATCGTCTGGACACTATTTTTTTATTTAACACTTGCAAACCATGTTATGTAAAAGGCATTAGTCCTGAAAAATACATATAAAAATTAAGCTAGAAATTAATTGGATTCTTTTGGCGAGCAGTAAGAAAATTTAGGAAACTTTTAAAAATCTCCCATCGCTCCTGCAAAATCATAATTATTATTGTAGAAAAACAAACATTTTTATTTCAGTTGAAACCTTTTTTATTAAGTTTCGTAATATATATGGTAATTAGTATCAAAAATACGATTGCGTCTTTAAGTAATATCAGGTAATTCCATGTACATAATAGGCTTTCAATGGTGTGACACAAAAGCAAATCCTTCATCCTTTACCAAATCTAGTGTCATGCCACCATATGTTCAATGTATTATTTTGACTTGCGAAATGTAGACGTTTGGAATGCGTGAGAATATTTTGGCAGAATAAGATTATATTACAGTAATTAAAATCAACATATCTGTGAAAAACGAAGTAAACCTGATGATAAACACAAATCACTTCAAGCACCACTGTTGATAGTTGTGTAATTTCAGCCAAACCCTCCCATCATAGTATTCCACATAAGAAATTAGGTTTTTTTAAATTGTTTTTCTTAGACCCTTGAAAACCTTACAAGAAAAGTTCACAATATAATTTTCTGTGTTATACTTCCCAAAAGACAAGTGATGTTGCTTCATCAGATGATTGCTTTAAATGTACCGTTGAGGAACGCAAGACAAACTAACATTTTTCTGCAATACTTAGACAACCAACTATCAGTCTCGTTCATTAACCAATAGGATACATGATCTGGGCAACAGTTTGAAGGTGTTGTTGATGTATTTGCTGACTCCACTTATGCAGTAAAACATCATCTATACCAGCACTTTGATGAATCCTACAATATGTAGTATTGTAGCTTGGATAATGTAGCGTTAATGATTTATGTTATAATATTGTTTTGGTTTTCTATTTTATGTGACTGTTAAACGTTTGAAAAAGATTGTTCATTACTTTATAGTTTAGAATCTCTTTGTACTTAATGTAATATTTTATAGCTCTTTATATTATATTCTAAAATCCACGTAAAAGCCCAGATGGGGGTATAATCAAATAAATAAACTATTATCGCTTGGTGGCCACACCCCTAGTCACTTTCTGAACAAATTGATGGATAATTTTCTTTCATCTTTTATTGAATTGAAGAAGTATTTCAAGTAAAGGAAAAAATATTTGTAACGGTCACTCAACACCTCCCTGTTACGATGGTCTTGAAAGGAGCGACAATCTACGTTGTGTCGGAGAGTTGTCACTAATGCAAAATGATGATTTACTTGACAAACTTATGAAAGATAAATAAATGAAAGTTTCATCAATTGTTTGTTTCATCAACCCAACACGTTCTAAGAAAACAACGCCTCGACAGAGATAATATTTACAATGTGCAAAGTACATATTTAAATTTAAGTTTCCCAAGGCAAGCATTCTGGCGAAGCCAACAAAACTGTCGTAGGATTTGAATGACACAGATACTAAAAGTATGACTTTTATTACATAATATTTTATGAAGGAAGTTTTCTTTAATCACTTTTTTTTAAATATTATAGACATTATTTATCGTAATGTGGTGAATAAACACAATGGTTGCTAAACATTACCTCTGAATAATGATGGCTTTATGAATATACATAAAACTTTACCATAACATACAATATCCATATAAGTCATCATGTATATTTTATAACAATACAATGAAGTAATTGGATAGCAAACAATGACATATACAATTATTTAATGAATGGGAGTTACTATAAATAAATCATTCAAAATAAACATCTAAAACAGAGAACAACAACACAAATAATAACAATTATGGCCCCAAACATTGGCTATTATAACAACATGGAAATAAAATAAAATAATAACAAAACACTGATTAAAATATCAGATTTTTTGAATTCATATTACTAATTATATAATCATGTAACCACATAATGTATACCGTCATGTTCTGAAATTTTAAGACTTTTTAGATGACCATTTTTTGTGCTAGAGCTCAATCACACCTAAAATACCCTGTATGTATCTCAGAACAGTTTTTTTTCTAGATATCCCACTGTTGATTTGGGGAGACGATATGTATGTAAACCCGAGTTATTGAGAGAAAACATATTATGATATGTAAAAACAAAAATGCAAACAAAAATTCAACAATAAATTGAACTTTATACTATATTTAATGGAATAAAAATATTTAACACTAAAGTCTTATGTCCCTGAATTTGCAGCCTGGCTCTCTATCCTCTACATAACAAGATGAAATAATATAACAAAATCACTGATATCGTTATATGTATATAAAGAAGAATGTCCCGGGATGTGTTTGTTTTGTATACAAATCTAGTTTTATTCCGATCTTGATGAAATTTTGCACACTTGACCGTCATAACTAGAGGAAGGCCACTGTCTACATGAGATTTCAAAAAAACCACCCCCTACCCCCTTTCACACCCCTTAAGGCAGAATTTTGGTACTTTTTTGAAGAAATTTTGTATACTTGACTTGAACAAATACTAGGTAGGGGTAAGGGAAGTGGTAGGGGTAAGGGAAGTGGTAGGGGTCTAGGTAGAGGCAAGGATAGGGGTAGAGTAGCACATCACAACCTCAAAACTTTACTCCAAGCCATTCTTAACCCCGGGCAACGCCGGGTACTTCAGCTAGTTATGAATAAAAAAATATCAATCTAGCATTGAGCCATGACGAATATATATATATATTATAATACCCATTGGAGAAAGTGTAAAGCTTGTCCTACTTAGCACTGAAATGACATCACCATATTAAATATTGTAATTTGACACTAACAAAAGAACTAACTCACACTAACCTACATCACTAACGGGTCAGCCAAGCCACGGTTTAACTTATAATGTCTATAAGTTAAACCGTGACTTGGCTGACCCGTTAGTGATGTAGGTTAGTATGTATGTACATAGTACTGGGAAATTTGATAATTGACATAAATTTAAACATACCTCATCATCATGTACATACAAGTATAATTACCAATATTTGCTGTAGCAACCCCACGACCTATGATGCCATCATAAGATCAAATAAACAAGAATCTAACTCTTCAGATAGACAACATGGTAACAAAGAACATTCTCAAGAATCCATGTGGCTTGATAATCATCATTTTGGATACTGCAAATGAAACAAAATCAGTCATGGACATTTAAGGTACGATTCCGAGGTCGGCGGCAGACTGCAAACTGCAGTGGCAGACCGCAGACTGCGGCGACAAACCGCAGGCGACATGACTGATTTCTATAGAAATACATTTCGAGAGTGGCATTATTGTCGCCAGCTGCGCTACCACTACCAGTATTGCCGCCGACCGAAGAGTGACAAGACGTATTTTAAAAAATGAAAAAATGACATAATTAGTGATTCGAAGCAACGTCTGCGGTGAGTCGCCGTCCTCGAAATCGTAGCTTAAAGGTACGTTTCGATGCGGTAAGGAAAATTCAACTAAAGCAGAAATTTAAATCTGGCCTCGGTCACCATCTGGTAGATGTAATACCACAGCAGCGTGGAGAACCTCTCCAGCCGACTGGACAGACGCTGCATGAAGGTGGTGGCGTTCTTGTAGCGCTCCGTGTTGACAGACATGAGGCAACACTTGGCCATAACGGTGAAGCCGCACATGCGCTGGTGCGTGCCGAGAGCAAACTCGATACTGCGGATGAGGTCGTTGGTTTTCAGCACCAGCAGCGTCTGGCGGTCCATGTTTTCCAGGCACGAGGAGATGTCGTTGATCAGCTTGGGGACCTCGGTCTGGAACTGATTTTTCTGGAAATATATTTATAACATTAACAAGTCATTGATCAAGTTGTCAAGATGATTACATTCTTTAATGGAAACACTTTTATTAAAGTGTCATCTCTCGGCACTTTCTCATTTTGGTAGGTACATGCAAGTATACTAATTACCTCGGCCTGGTCGGGCTTGGAGCGGTCGATGCCGTGCACGATGGTGGCCCAGGGGCGGCCGGTGACCATGCAGGCGAACAGGCCATACAGCTCGCCCATTATGCCTAGCTGCTCCGCGTGGCGCCGCATGGCCGTCCGGTCGCGGCGGATTATGGCGAGCCAGAACTGCGAGTAGTCGTAGCGGAACTTGTCTGTTAAATTCTGCGAGTAAAAATTAGACTTATTGTTTTAAGTGTCCGAAAGAATGTTATCAAAGTACAGAACAGAGTAAGTGCAATCATTGTTTGAAAGTTAACATAGATCTGCAGATTTAGAAGGAATCGCAGAAAATGTTGACGTGAGCACAATACTCACACACATGAATTGCTTGCATACAGCATGTTTCTAACTTATTAATCGAATTCAGAAAAAAAAAATCCAGTGACATTTTTTCACAATAAAAAAAAACACACTAAAACTTTCCGAATATTCAAATTTGTTCACAAAATACACTTTTTTTCGGTAGAAACAATAAGTAGGTGTAAATATGACAATGTTTTTCAGTGGCACTTCACAAGGACATTATTGTCGGAAGTGTATGCATATTTATTTATTTACATATACATAGTACATCTTTGTGAAATTACAATTTCAAGCATAAGAAATAAAAATGAATAAGAGATAAACGAAATATGTGAAGTAATGTGTAACAGTATAAATTAATAAGGTAGAAGCAATTTGTTCATACGGCTTTTCAACTTGGTAAATTAAAAACATCAATACCGTATTTGTTACCAGGACTGTATAAACGTTATATTGGAGAATGTAAACCATAGTTGGAATGAGATATTCATATGTTAAATGTTATTGTTTGTTAGTCTAAGTACGGTGTGAATACAAATCTTATACAGGCAATCGCAACGCTGTACGAGGGGGGAAGCGTTGCATGTGTTAGGGCAAACGGGGTGGTTTGACATCACAAAAGGTGTTAAGCAAGGCTGCGTAATGTCACCGTGGTTATTCAATCTATGCATGGATAATTGTATGCAAGAATTGAAAGAGGTGGGCCTGGGCGCGAAAATGAGTAGTCTGCAAGTATGTTGTCTGTTATATGCTGATCATGCGGTGCTGATTGCTAACAGTATGGAAGATCTACAGTCCCTCGTATCTAGGATGAACGAAGTATGTATGATGAATGAGCTAATGATGAATTTAAACAAGTCCAAAGTCATGGTGTTTGAAAGAGAGATTACGAAAACAGTATGCAATATAGTTGTGAATGATGAATACTTGGAGCAGGTCAATGAGTTTGTGTATTTGGGAAGTATGTTTACGAGAGATGGAAAGACAGATAGGGATATTGAAAGAAGGATGAATGCAGGAAACTCCATTAACGAGGACTGAACGCGGTTGGCGCAAACAAAAAGTTGTCCAAGGAAGCGAAGCTAGCAGTCCACAGTGGAGTGCTGATACCAACCTTGATGTATGGCAGTGAGGCATGGAACTGGCAGAGGAAGGATGAAAGTAGACTGACTGCTGTAGAAATGAGATCTCTGAGACGAATGTGTGGTAAAACCATGTATGTTCGAGTGAAAAATGTTGAGATTCGTAAAGAATGCAAGGCTGATGTAAGCTTAGTGAGCAAGATTAAGAAAGGGACGCTTAGATGGTTTGGGCATGTAGAGCGAATGAATGAAGAAAGGAGTGTAAGGAGAATATATGACGCGAATGTGAATGGAAGAAGAAGCCGGGGACGCTCGAGGAAGACATGGCACGATCAAGTGAATCAAATACTCGAGTCGGGCCATCTCAGAAGTCGGAATAACAGAAGAGAATGTATGAGGTGTTGTATGAATGTGAATGAAGCAAGAAGTGTATGCCAAGATCGAGTTGTTTGGCGGTCCGTCCTCTCTGCCTACCCCTGCGGAGAAACGGCGTGATGGTTAGTTGGAATATTTAAAATATGTATTAACAAAGAGTAATTAGCTCAAAAGGGATGTTAAGTTTAAAGTTCATGAAGCGTAGAATTCTTTCTACATTATAAATATGAATTTTGTAGAAGGGCGACCACACTATGGAATCATGTTCTATTATTCTTCCAACTAATTAACAATTGTAACAATTCAAAGTAATTAATTGATCACAATATAAATCCTAATGTTTTCATACTGTTATTCACAATTTGTCGAATGTGGGCTGTGAAATTTAGTTTATTATGCAAAAATCTCTCATTTCTGAGACTTTTTGTTTCTGTAAAAGGTCAAAGCTTTTCATTTTTTAGATTTAAGAATTAAATTGTTTTGTTAACACCAGTTATTTAGCACGACTGAAGAATTTGACAGTCGCTATTTCTTCATAAATTCTAATATCGTCAGCGAATAGCAATACTTTGACACCTTTAGCAGTTGACTATATTATACACACAATCTAATGATGTGTTGGTCACCTCAACTCTAATTGTGAGACCCATACATTGATACTTGAACCATATTTAGTTGTGTATTTCTGTTTTCAAGGGAGGTGTAAGTTGTTATGTGGAATTACTGTATAATAGTATCAGAATGAAGGTAAGGACTAGGATTAGGAGTAGGAGGAGTAAGAGTATGAGTACAGGAACAGGTACTGACAGCGTACAGGCCGTGGTCCAGCAGGTACACGGTGACCTCTTTATCCTTGGGATCCTTGCGCACTAGGATGTTGCCAGGATGCGGGTCGCTGTGCACAAAGCCATTCACAAAGATCATGTGCGAGTACAGATCGCCCAGCTTGCGTGAGAGGTCGTACGGGTCAATCTTATGCTTCTGAAACATCATCATCAATATTATAATCTCCGCAGGGTACGGAGAGTCGCTTCATTTGGGCACAGATAAATTATTCTCATACATAAATATTGATTTAGGAACAGCGCCTGATCAGCATAAGCTTCCTCAAACTCCTGCCAGATACCAGATACGGTGACTGTTCTGGAATTCAAAATAATGCTTCAAAACGTTCTTTCAAAAATCACTATTTGAGAGAAGAATAGGTAATTAAAAAGACTGAAACAACAAAAGAGTAAGTAGGTCCTTGAAACAAACATCTCTCTCAACTGTACAACTTCACACCAAAAGTAATAGTGTAGGTACCTACTTAAAATTCGTGTCATTGATTATAATAAATTGATTATGCCGAACATGCGTGAGCCGTGACTACTTTTGGCGACTGCAGAGAAAACTGTATGAATTATAATACATACTTTGATGTAGTCGTAATCATTGACTTGCCCGCCATCGACATATTCCATGACCAGAACACGCGGCGTGGTGTATTCCCAGTAGATATTGGGCACCTTGAGCCAGGAGTAGTCGGTGAACATGGAAGCGAGGCGCTCTGCGTTGCGGCCCTCCTGCTGGAAGTCCAACTCGCGCACGATGTTGCGGCGCGTTTCGTCCACCAGCCATTGCATCTGGAAGTCGGGGAAGAGCCAGGACATGAGGCGCACCAGTGCGGCCATAGTGCGCAGGTCGGACTTGACGTTGCCGCGCACAAAGTGGTGCTGCACCTTGACAGCCACCACTGAGCCGTCGTGCAGCACTGCTCGGTGGACCTGTGCCAGCGAGGCTGTGCCCAGCGGCTCCTCCGAGAACTCCGCAAACAAATCTTTAGGCTAAAAATAAATGCTTATTAGCTCATACTAGTAATTTATTGTATATTCAGAGATGGCGCAGGTTCAATAACCTTGAATGCACGTACCCGCTCAGCGAATAGCAAATACACACAATTTTGCTTGTCAAACAGTCAAACAAATAAGTGCGAAGTGCATTTAATGTTTTGCAAAATAAAGTAGGACAGTTGTTTAATAAATGGAGTCACCTCAGCTTTCAAATCCTCACGCAGCACCTTGTAGATCATGTCCACGCTGTTGGAAGGAGCGTCCTTGTGCAGCACGCGCATGGTCTGCACGTACTCCGCGGGCAGCAGCAGGTCCAACGCGCCGATGTGCTGCCCCACCTTGATGTACACCCCCTTGTTAGTCTTGCACAGCTCCAGCAGATGCTCCGCCGCCAGGAGGTGCGCGTGCTTCTTCACGTTCTTATATTCGTCCGTGCTCTTGTCCCACTTCTTGGCGTACAGCTCCCTCTTGTAGGTGCGCGCTATGCTGTACGCCGTCAAAACCGACCTGGAGAGCCTCACGACCCCGATGGAATCAAACTGATAATCATTGTTGTGAAGGCTGGCGACCGTCCCGGCAGAAGCGCCAAGTAACAAACCGTATTTTAAGTAACGTCGAAACATATTTCAACTTACGACACATCCATTCAAACGGGACACTGCAGGACACTATTCATTTTTCATTACTGTTACTCAATTGCGAAATCATATTGTGAAATCGACACTCGCAATAATCACTATTTATGAATAAAAACTACGAATATTCGCGCGCACTAGTTTTGTCAAAACTTGGAGATAGAAATAAAATCTGAGATATCTGAATATAAATTACCGTTATTATAATTAATATCCATAACTTTAACTTTCACAAAACTGAAGTAAGAATCAGTTAAAATGTTGAAACATAGATATACCCATAGATACACCTGTTGAAATGTCAAGTTCAGTGTTGCCAACTCGATTTTTAAATTAAAGCTAGATGTCAGCCGAAAATCTGGTTGATTCAATCCGGTTACAGATATACAACTCTGGGTACACAGCAAGTTGGAATGTATTCTGTTACAACGGCCGCCAACGGAATAATGATAATTCGGTCGGCGGTTTTGCCTACACACATCCGACTGGACATGTTGAATACCACATGTTGAAGTCGAATCGTCTGTAGACCGTACAACAACAATATTTTTTTATTTATGTTGACGTTCCAACTACCGGTATTTTCAAGTTCCGTAAAAAAGTGTTCACCTTGAATTTTTCAAAGCCTGGGAAAACGCTTCAAACGGTGGGTCAGGCCAAGGTTCCTCATACATGGATAGAGCAGTAATTGGTTAGAATGTCGTGACGTAGCTTGGGGCCCTCTTTCCGCCGGGAGATTTGAATTTACTGGAATGGAAGCGGCATTTGCTAATTTTTTTTTATGATACGTTGGTATTTATACTAATTACTATTTAGTAATACTGGTGTCTGAAGTTAAACGGAAAACACCCAAGAATATTTGCAGGGTTACTTCTATATTGATGATCTTGGCGATTTCCTAGATAGCAAACTTATATTTGATAAGCACATTGATTCAATCATTCACAGGTCATACAAAATGCTTGGTTTTGTTTTACGCGTAAGCAAAGTGTTTGGGAACCCACGAATAATATCAATTTTAAATATGTTCCCGGCCCATGGGAGGGTAGGGTATCACATACAGCTTGACATGGTTAAATTTGCAGTCAGTGGCGTCAGTGTGAATACAGTACTAACATCCCAACTGTTCAGAGCCAGTAGTTATAAACCAAAAAAATAATTGAGTACCTACCTAAAATATCACATTTCATAATAACGATAAGCCTTCAGAAACCACATCAAAATTGATTAAAAAAAAAAAAAATTATCCGGATTTACAAATAAATTTTGGTTGGGTAACCTTTTGTATTTTGTGAAAAGTTAACTGTTACAAAAACTTTCCATCTCCAATACTCCGAGGTTAAAACAATAAATGCTGTAGATTTTTATCAATATGAAATTCAAAGAACATGTAAACTTTTAATTATTGGCTGGCTGATTCAAAATATTGAAGGCAGTCAAGTTTATCACAATAACCTTTCATATTTTGCAAAACGGAAGGGAAAAATATTTTGATCATAGCATCCGGCAATCCAAACTATTGCTCTTAAACAAGAAATATCAAAATTCACAATGTTGTATATGTTACAATTACATTGCGGATGAAGAAAGTGCTGCAGACCAAAATATTAACTGGACCCAAGGCCAAACCAGTCAAGTCAAGTTGCGGCGCATCACTGTTCTAGGAGAATCTTTTACTCCGTATATGAAAAAATCCAGATTCATTTTATTGCTTTATGTTACTTATCAAACATAAATACATAGAATACTAGTTCAATAAATACACAATGCAGATCATAGGACATTCAACATTTATTTTAAAAAAAAAACATTTCAGATTCACAGGGAACATACAGATTAGAGTCCAGTTATATAAAATTAGTATCACTTTATATAAAGCAGTCATATTTCTTAATTGCTAAGCCAGTTTGCCTATCAAATATAACTGCAATAAAAACATATGCAGCTGTTTTTACAATTTTATTTACTTACGTAAAATATAATGCTAGCTTACACTACCTTCCTAAATATGTTTTCACAAAGGACTCTAACGTTCCACACATAAATACAAGAAAAATACAATCTCTCATTAACCTCGCAACATTTGTTTCTAGCTGTCGGAACTACACTTTAGATATGTGATGGGTGTTCCTAGTATGTACGTATTTCACAGATAAATCATGGTAATGGTACACTGGTCTCTGTAATACCTCTGGGACTACACTTTAGATTTGTGATAGGTGTTCCTAGTATGTACGTATTTCACAGATAAACCATGGTAACGGTACACTGGTCTCTGTAATACTTCTGGAACTACACTTTAGATTTGTGATAGGTGTTCCTAGTATGTACGTATTTCACAGATAAACCATGGTAACGGTACACTGGTCTCTGTAATACCTCTGGAACTACACTTTAGATTTGTGATAGGTGTTCCTAGTATGTACGTATTTCACAGATAAACCATGGTAACGGTACACTGGTCTCTGTAATACTTCTGGAACTACACTTTAGATTTGTGATAGGTGTTCCTAGTATGTACGTATTTCACAGATAAATCATGGTAACGGTACACTAGTCTCTGTAATACCTCTGGAAGAATTCGTTGCTACGGAGATTATGTTGAACTAAGAACAGACCGCTTAATGAACAGAATCCTATAAACACCAATTCTTAGATAAAAGCTGTTTTTATAACACAACATTAAAACCGAAGACAAATTTCCATGTAGATTTTGAGATTTCGTCACACATTGTTCAAACTTCAGGCACTAAAGAGAAGAGTGCTGCTCAAGCTGCTAAAAGCGCTGCTGGAAGGAGTTCTGCTGGTTGGAGTTGTTCTGCTGCGATCCGTACATGATCTGCTGCTGGTGGAAGTCCTGCTGCGGGGGTGCCCCCCCTGAAGAGCCCCCAGGTCCTGAGGTGCGCGCACGTTTGGCTGACCCCCCGCCCATCTCCATCTGCGCCTGCGCTTGCGCCTGTGCCTGCGCCTGAGCCTGCATACTCGCCTGCAATAGACACAAACAGGTCACACTGTTATATAATAAGGATCACAAAGTAAGGGGCATGAATGCATTATGCATTGTGACAGAGGATTTGCTTTCAGTCTTGTCTATTAAGATGATTAAGTAATAAATATTCCTTGGAATTATTAAATGGCATTAAATGGAAATACTATTAACATTTTGCTGTTGCTGCTGCTGGCGCGCCTTGGACTCTGACTTGTCCTCCTGGTCGTCATCCGTGAGGAACTCCCTCTTGGGGTACGGGATGGGACAACCCGCAAACACGTCCTGCAACAAAAGAACACTGTAACAACAGATGATTGATGCCTGCCAACACTAGAGTACATGTATTAGGTTGCGGACCAACCTGCGTAGGGAGAGGGTCCTCGGTGAAGTAGGGGTCGTGCATGGCCTGCTCCGAGGTGATGCGGTGTGCCGGGTCCATGAGCAGCAGCTTCTGCAGGAGGTGGAAGGCGCGGCTGTCGGGCTTTATCTTGTGACGATCCATGTACTTGCTCAGAGAACAATTTTGGTAGCTGCAAGCGATATTAAGGAATGCATTAAATGTGAATGGGCCATTATTGGGGTAGGCATATGAAGCATAAACCAGTGAAGTTCTGCAAGTATTTTAGATTTTTTATTATTGTGACAGCTGTTTCGGCATTCAAAGCCATATTCTAACTGTGGTTAGGTCACATTGAGAGAAATTATTTATGCATGTTTATTTAAACTCTGCACAATGCCCTGAGGAAAATAATTTCCCTTAGGGCCTATGTCATCTTTAGGGATGCTGTGTGGAGGGTCTGTTTAGGGAAGGAAAAGAGAGGAAGTTCTGGGAAGGAAAAAGGTATGAAGGGTGGGTAGGAATCTAGGGGCGAGTGTCCGGCGTAACAGTGACAGGCATAATCCATCCCTCCCACTGCGGTGTGAGGCGATCCATTGAGAGAGATATGATTTTATTTACCCCTAACCAATTTTTTATTTTCATGGTGTTTGAAATGATTATTTAATATTCTCGGTAAAAACTGATTTACTGAAAAACCAAACTTTTTTTGGTGGCTTACGATTACGGACAATACTAATACTACAATAGCCCGGAACCCCCTTCCACCACAATACGGTAGCTTCGGAACCCTGCAATTTTAGAGCGAGATGTTAGACTGTCAAACGTATTTCAGATTCCCGGAAATGGCGGGCATATCCATTTGTCTTAAACATAGTAACAATTAATATATAAACCAATGAATGTCCCATCGAATTTGTCAACGTCATAACCAAGTTGCACCGTACTTGGATCTCTTGAAGTCTTTGATGAGGGTGGGATGCTCTGGCATCTTCCTGATGTCCTCCCAGTCCTTGTCTTGTGGAAAGCCCATGACATTGAAGATGCGGTCGAGCTGGTCGTGGTGGTATGGATTACTGGTCTTGATGTCCTCCTGGCGGCAGTGGAAGATGGGCTCCGACGTTAGCAGCTCTGCGAAGATGCAGCCGATGGCCCAGATGTCTGCAACAGGTTGTTGGATGAGTGTACTGTAGAAGGTCTATATGAGCGGCTGAGAACCAGAGAGGCTTACACTCCACAAATTTCCAAGAGGACGAAATTGAAAGTGCCAAATGCCTTTTATTAGAAGCCATCCCAGGCCGTCGCGTTACAAGAAAGGGCATTGGAAAAACAACAAAAACGTTACAAGATATCATAAAGATCATGAAAGAAGCAGATCCAGACCAACTTCCAACGTTTGTGGCCCGAGATCTCAACAAGTTGCCACCAGTTACTTTTGACCACATCGACGTAACAAGATTTCTTAAAGACTTGATATTGCCAAAAACCGAAATGACCGGAAAGGCAACAATATTAGATATAAACGCTTTAAAGCAGGGGCTCAGTCAACTGTCAGTCAATTCACGCAAGAGCGCTTAAATAGTAATCCACCACAGAAAAATGTGAGTTCTTCCATAATTTTTTTTTTTATTGAAATTTTTTGTTACTTAAGTACATTTTGAAAGTCTATAAAATACAAGAAAATATGATAAAAATTAAACATGTAAACAAAAAAATCCCACACAGGCAAAGCTTGTGTGTGGGTATTATAATAGTTTTTATCACATCTCTATGGCTTAATGTGAAAGTTTTCATTTTAAACAAAAATTAAGGTAATCATTTTTTTTTAAATGGATAGGTAGTGAAAAAAAGAAAGATAAAACATGACATAAAGTGATAATAAGAAGCAAACAAAAAAAAACATTTCATTAGTTATAACAGTAAACAGAATTTACTGTTATTATCGCATATACGTACAAAAGTATAATAAGATTTTAGAGGGCGTTTTAAAATCACACACAAGTACGATATTAATGTTTTGAAAGTAGGTTTTATAAAAATGTATATGTATTGGTGTATTAAAAAATGATAACATAAAATAAGGCATTGAACAGTACAATACATTGTTGGTACCAGCAACAGGTGAAAAATTTAGATGAATTTTAAAAGTCTAAGATTAAAATTTAAACAAAAGAGAACAAGCTAGAATTCTGTCTAAAGGAAAATACTATAGATGACTGTTAAGACTTATAAGAAAAATTTATCTATTTCACTGTTTTTTATTAGAGATTTAATATATATATTTTAGAAGAGTTAATGTTTTGACATAACACGGTCTCTTCAATGGTTATGAAAGGTGAATTATACATTTTTGGTACAATAAAATGAATATACCTTTGGGCGAGCCTGGTTTTGTAATTGGGTACTGCATATATACAATTACCATGTCTTTGGCTAGAATGATTTGAATTTTTTGTGAGTTTGTTTGGACGTATGTAAATAAATTTTAGACATTGAAAACTATAGGTCTGTCGTAGGTCCAAAATATCATTTTCTAGGAACAATTGTTTGGAGTGATAGGTTTTGACTTTCTGGTACATAATCTTGATAGTTGATTTTTGTACAATTTCCAGAGGTTTTATGTGATTATTGTAAGTTCCACCCCAACCAATTATTCCATAGGAAAGAGATGAGTGAACTAGTACATTGTAAACAAGTTTCATGGTTTTCACATTTAATAAGTTACTCACTCGTTTAAATATATAAGTTAAGAATCTTAGTTTATTTACTGTTTTTTTTCTATATGGTTGGTCCATTTAAGTTGACAATCTATATTTACACCTAAGTACTTAATGAATTTTCCTGATTTCATCTCCTCACAGCTTAAGTATGTGGTCGGGTTACATTTGACATTATGAAACATCAAATTAAGGTTAGTTTTAGGAGATGACTTTTGGGTATTATAAAAAGGGATGAAAAAAGAGTTTTATCATAATTTAAAGTAAGAAGGTTTCTAGCCACTAATTCGGCGGTTGAGTTCCTATGGCACATACTTTATTACAGATTCTGTCTATGACATACAATTAACACGATGTTTTCTGAACCTGTCGCTGCAATATTGACTGTTGAGTCTGTGCGGCACGAAGATATTACAGTTGTCTATAAAACTTCATACAAAGATAAAATTTGAGTCAGATGGCGCTTAAGTCAGTCTGGTTCTCAGCGCCTCATATCTGATCTATATCAGTAAGGGTGTTGTTAGCAGTAACAGTACCAATGGCCTTGGTGTAGTGGCGGGCGCCCAGCAGCAGCTCGGGTGCGCGGTACCAGAAGGTGACCACCACAGGGTCCAGGTCGGCCAGCGGCTTGAGGGGTGCATTGAACAGGCGCGCGAAGCCCATGTCCGCTATCTTCACGCGCCCGCGCTCGATGCCCTCGCCCATCACCAGGATGTTGGCAGGTTTCTACACGGATGCCAGAATAAAGGTGAGAATATATCAGCGGTTGATTCAATGAGAAATGAATACAGGCCATAATCCCCCAGTTCTGCAGGGATCCTAAAATAGAGTTTATGTAATCTGGGCAATTTCTTAAACAATCTTATACTCATGTCCTTAACATATAATATACATTTAACAAATAATTTGATATTATTGGAATAATAACAAAAATGACTGGATAATTTGTATAGCACTGTTTATGTGAAAAATCAACTCGTGGGCGCTGTACAAATATTACTTGGTAGGGTTTATCTTATTATGTACAAACAGATACAGAAACATATTTACCTGCACCTGGCACCTGGCAAGTCACTCCAGATTAGCACCTTACATTATAAAGTTTTAGCTAGGGAAGATAAGATTTTGCACGCACAGAACACAGTATTAGAAAACACTGCACATTGCATGATATTGCAGTTATTATTTAATTCTTATTTGTTATTAATATTACATTTATTAAAAGATTAGTGGCAAAAGAAGAGTTGGAGTCATATTGTAATAATTATTGGAATCTATCAAGAAAAAACTTTATGAACAAAACTAATATCTCCTCGTGACGGCTGATCTGAACAAAACTAATATCTCCTCGTGACGGCTGATCTGAACAAAACTAATATCTCCTCGTGACGGATGATCTGAACAAAACTAATATCTCCTCATGACGGATGATCTGAACAAAACTAATATCTCCTCATGACGGCTGATCAAAGTTGTGACATTTTTATAAAAAAATTATTAAATATGCATATAAGCACATATTTCTTAACACGCACAAAACTAATGGAAAACACTTTTTATTAGTTTAATTGCAATGTGGAACAACTATTTCAGTCACCGGAGAAGCAAAATCACGCATTTTAATTCATTTAAAATTCGGTAAAGTTTAAGGTATGGCTTTTAGGTTAGGTTTTGTGTATTTACAAAAAAAAAAAAAACAAACTAAGAACCTGAAAATCTATTTATGTCTAATTAATATATTCTATTATATATAAAATAGGTTTTAGGTTTTAGGTTCTTAGTTTGTGTTTTTTTTTAAATAAAAAAACTGTTGAAAAAATACATGCTTATATGTACCAAAAAATTATGTGTGATCCCGATACATTTCAAAAACACATTTATAATGATTTAAGTCAACATGCAAAAAATAAGACCAGTTATAAAATAATAAACTAATAGTCTTTTATTACTTTACTCCACAAAGCACTTGGTCAATGTTAATATTTATTACTGTCTTCAAAACGCATCGATAAATCGTGAATTAGATCTCACCAAGTCCCGGTGCAAAACCCAGTTAGAGTGCAGGTAGTGGATCCCGTCCAGGATCTGGTATAGCAGACTCTTGACCATGCCTTTGGGCACCATGACGGGCTTCTTGTTGGCCTTGGCGGCGCGGTGGAACTTGATGATGTGCCACAGGTCATGCTCCGCATAGTCAAACAGCAGCCACACCTTGCGGTCAACGTGCGACAGGAAGACGCGTATCAGGTTGATCACGTTGGAGTGCTTCAGTTCGCGCAGCAGCTGCACAGCACAGATGACGATCAAATAAAAATTTTAAAAGGTACCTTATTTTACAGTCAAATTCTAAATAATAAAGGTGGTTTTATGGTGGCATGTTTACCTTCAAATTGTAAAATGTATATCAGAACTCTGTCGCACACAAAGCTGGAAATTAGTAAGAAAATATAAATAAATTGTGCTTTCATATGTTGATGTTTATAGTTACTGATGATGTTAAAACTAACGCCATAACAAAGTTACAAATAATTAAGAAGTCTTACTGCTATTTCTCGGCAGGCGGACATGGAGAGCCCCGTGCCTTCGATCTGCTTGAGGGCATAGTCCCGGGTGTCCGAGCCGTCCTTCCTGCGGCCCTTGTACACATGCCCGTAAGTTCCCCGGCCAACTTTGCAGCCTTCGTAATCAAACAGGTCTTCTACTTTTGTTCTTTCATTTTGTGTTTTGATTTTGAACTCATAATCCATCATTACCGCAGCCATTTTTCAGGAAAATTTATTACGACCTAATTCTCTAAATGTAAAACGGAATATTGCTTTTTTAGAAATCCCGGCAAACTATTAAGCAAAACGTCAAACGTCAAAGTTTTATGGTGTTTGCGTTTCTTGTGCTAACTCGGTTTCAATTTATTTTGTGGGTAAGAACTTTATTATAACGGGGTTTAAAGTTATAAAAAATATATATATTATATAATTAAAAATACACTTTGTATACACCACTTTAATTAAAATATATAAATATTTCTACATGTTTCGATAGCAATGCTATCATCTTCAGGAATAAATGAATACTAAAAAATAATTTCAAGTATAGAAAAATGATAAAAAATTTTAGAACAACAATTTAAGAATATACAAAATATGAGCATAAACAAAAATGAATAAAAGTAGGTAAGTAATAGATCAAAAATACTAATAACGAAATAATTATAAAACATCTTCGCTTCTTTGGACAACTTTTTGTTATCGCCAACCGTGTTCAGTCCTCCGTTAATGGAGTTTACTGCATTCACCCTTCCTTCAATATCCCTATCAGTCTTTCCATCTCTCATAAAAATACTTCCCAAATATACAAACTCATCGACCTGCTGGGATATTATACCTTACATATTCAGAATCAGTGTTTGTTGATCAATTCTATATGAATATAATATATATGTGAAAATATTTTTCACTGGAATTCCTAACTATAAATAGGCCTTCCACACGAGCGGGTGGCCCAATATTTAAAAAGCCATGGCGTCGAAAGGTTCGACCATCCGGCCGTTCTTTCCCAAAGTTGGTAGGCTAGACTTTACCAAAGGCCGACCGGGTAATCGTCCTTCGATGCCATGGCTTTTTTGGGCCGTCCGCTCGTGTGGAAGCCAATTTACTATTAACAAATATTATACAGGTCTGAACAAAGTTATAGAGCCATAGGTTTTTTTTGATTTCTTGGTTTCTTATTAGTCAAGAAGTGACGAAACATTTAAAGTTACGGTATCTAAATTTACAGGTTCTTTATACAAATAGAACGGCTTCTTTGCGCCTCACACCTTTCACCGCATGATGGGTTTTAATTAATACCTGACCGTTAATGTCAATTGCGTCTTGTGATTTCTGTAGGGAAAAATCTGTTCATAAAAACCCAACTAAATTGCATGTTTGCATCATCCTCATAATCGGTCCGAGCAGCATCAGCACTTTGGTATAAATACATATAATAATAATAATAGTTGGATTACTTGTATAACGCCGTTTTTGTGAAAAATCACCTCAAGGGCGCTGTACAAATATTTCTTAACTAATTATGTACAGACAGATACAGAAAAACATACTTACCTGGCAGGTCGCTTCAGATGAAAACAGTTTTAGAAATATTTAATTATAGAGATTATAGTTAACTAACTAACTAACTAACCATCACGCCGTTTCCCCGCAGGGGTAGGCAGAGAGGACGGACCGCCAAACAACTCGATCTTGGCATACACTTCTTGCTTCATTCACATTCATACAACGCCTCATACATTCTCTTCTGTTATTCCGACTTCTGACATGGCCCGACTCGAGTATTTGATTCACTTGATCGTGCCATGTCTTCCTCGGGCGTCCCCAGGCTCTTCTTCCATTCTCATTCGCGTCATATATTCTCCTTACACTCCTTTCTTCGTTCATTCGCTCTACATGCCCAAACCATCTAAGCGTCCCTTTCTTAGTCTTGCTCACTACGCTTACATCAGCCTTGCATTCTTTGCGAATCTCAACATTTTTCACTCGATCATACATGGTTTTACCACACATTCGTCTCAGAGATCTCATTTCTACAGCATTCAGTCTACTTTCATCCTTCCTCTGCCAGTTCCATGCCTCACTGCCATACATCAAGGTTGGTATTAGCACTCCATTGTGGACTGCTAGCTTCGCTTCCTTGGACAACTTTTTGTTTTGCGCCAACCGCGTTCAGTCCTCCGTTAATGGAGTTTCCTGCATTCACCCTTCTTTCAATATCCCTATCAGTCTTTTCATCTCTCGTAAACATACTTCCCAAATACACAAACTCATCAACCTGCTCCAAGTATTCATCATTCACAACTATTGCATACTGTTTTCGTACTCTCTCTTTCAAACACCATGACTTTGGACTTATTTACATTCATCATTAGCTCATTCATCATACATACTTCGTTCATTCTAGATACGAGGGACTGTAGATCTTCCATACTGTTAGCAATCAGCACCGCATCATCAGAATACAACAGACAACATACTTGCAGACTACTCATTTCGCGCCCAGGCCCACCTCTTTCAATTCTTGCATACAATTATCCATGTATAGATTGAATAACCACGGTGACATTACGCAGCCTTGCTTAACACCTTTTGTGATGTCAAACCACCCCGTAAAATCACCGTTTGCCCTAACACATACAACGCTTCCCTCGTACAGTGATGCGATTGCTTGTATAAGATTTGTATTCACGCCATACTTAGACAACACCTTCCATAACTTTTTTCTGTCAACTCTGTCGTATGCTTTTTGTGGATCTACAAAAGCACAGAAAAGTTTCTGTTTTTTTGCCAGAAACTTCTCTGTGAGCATACGCAACGAGAAAATCTGATCCATGCACCCCCTTCCACTCATAAATGCGCCTTGCACAGCCCATATTTTATCCTTTGTTTTCATTTGTACCCTTTCAATCAATATCCTACCATACAGCTTACCAACTGAACTTAGCAGGCTAATAGGCCTGTGATTTCCACATTCCATGCGTGACCCTTTACCTTTGTATAGAGGCATGATCACAGCCCTTCTCTAATCTAATGGGGTGTAACCCTCCTCTAGACACTGGTTAAAAAGTTTGCATAACCATGTGAGAGTTATACGGCTATTTCCTTTAAAGTATTCAGCAGCAATATTGTCGAAACCAACAGCCTTACCATTCTTCATACATCTAATTGATCTTTTAATTTCATCCATGCTAATTTTGGTAACATTCACCCCATCGTCGTTCATACCTGACTCGCCACTGGAATCACTATCACTCTGATTGCTTTCGAAGACCTCTTCAAAGTATTTCATCCATCTCTCTTTTATTTCTTTCTCATTCGTCAACATTTTTCCATCTTTCGATTTTATCACTTTCACACATCCACTTTCACACATCCACTTTCTGGACCATTCCGTGACCTTTTGACCTCCTTCCAAAATAGTTTAATATTTTCTTGGAAGTGGTTTGTCATTTTGATCCCTTCTTCCTCTTCCAGGCGTTTCTTTCGTTCTTTCACTCCATCACGTACTCTTTTCTTGCATCCCTTGTACACTTCTTTCGCTCTATCCCTCTCTTCGCTAGAAGCACTGCCAGCCGCTATCAGAAACAACCACGCTTTCTTCTTCTCTGAGACCAGTGCTTTAATCTCATCATCCCACCATGCATCACCTTTCTTTCTACCTTGCGTACTTATTCCACATACCTCTCTAGCAGATTCACAGAGGCTCACTTTTATGTGGTCCCATGTTTCATCTATGCTTAGACCGTCCATTACCTTATCATTCAGTCTCATCTCTACACAATTTTCATACTTACTTCTTACATTATCGTTTTGCAGTTTTTCTATTTTGACTCTAGTTGGGGTCGACACCGTTTTCACTTTAGAGCGCCAGCCGTGGAAGAGGTTTACTCTCGACACAACCAGGAAATGGTCGGTTTCTATCTCAGCCCCTCTGAAAACTCTGGTGTCTGCGGTGACGGCTCTCAACCTAGAGTCAATTACTACAAAATCACTCATTGACCTCTCATTTCCTCTTTCCCACGTATATTGATGGATACCTTTATGATTGAAAAAAGTATTTGATACAAATAGGTTTCACTCTAAACATACTTCAAGCATTCTGTTTCCATTGTCATTCGTTCTTTTATCCCCAAATAAACCTAAAGCTTATTCAAAACCATCCCTTCTAATACCCACCCACCCATTCAAATCCCCTGCCATTATAATCCTTTCATTCATATTTTTTAATCTCATCACATCGCTCACACCAGTCCAAAAATCATCTTTCACTTCATCGCATTCGGAGTTGACAGGAGCATAGCATATAACTAAAAACACTCTTGTCAACCCGATTTTGAATCTGATCCACATTATTCTCGGACTTACATATTCATATTGCAACATACATTCCACCATTCTAGGAGACAGTAACGCTGCAACACCTTGACAAGCCCTGTCTGTATCTGGTCTCCCAGACCAGATGACGAGCGTGTCATTATGCTGCATCGTACCGCTCGCCTTTTTCATACTCTCTGTTATACAGAGTACATCCAGACTTTTCCTTCCCATCGTATCACATAGTTCATTCATCTTTCTTTCCATTCCTCCTCTGATATTCCACGTGCCAATTCGACATTGGTCACGTTCCTTCCTCCTCTTCGCGCTAACGAAGGGTTGGCGGTGTGATGGATAGCGAGCCTCATCGACACCTGGGTCGGCCATTCCCTTCCACGGACTACTTAACTACCCATAACTAAACTTAACATAACATAGCACAATAAAATATAGCTTAACACACTTGTAGCTTACCATAACATACTACAATCTAGCTTATAACTTAACATATTACGGCATGGTATGATATTCCTTATCTAACTTATAACTTAATATAATAATCCATATCATTTAATAAACTTAACATATCATACCTTACCATACATCTCATAACTTATCTTATCCTTAACATATAATGATACTTATCTTATATTATATCTTATCTTATATTACACTTATCTTAACCTTAACACATCCTATCATAAAACACACACACAAACCTA
>JAHDVE020009585.1:0-24278 GCA_022606495.2 Halesus radiatus | reverse complement strand
AAGTCTTGTCCGTATACTCCGAACTAGATCGTCTACGATTTAACAAACATTACAGAAATCGCTTTACAGCATTTGCTGTCGTCACGTGAAGTGGCACATACTCGTACGTGTACATTATGGGCGAATTCTATTTTTGGCGTCAAAGTCGTCTGAAGTAATATGCAGAGTGACTCGTTATAACGTTATAATTTCGTTAGTCGGGGTAATTAGTTATCTGGGGAAGACTAAGCATTGACGGATACGTCTGCTTCCGCTTTCCGATTGCGGGTAGTAGAGCACTACCTACTGCTGCGAGTGGGGAGGTAAGTACCCCTAGTGGGAAGTTAATGGCGAGAGAGCCAATAACAATTAGAGCGGCGCGGCGGGAAATTAAGATAGATGTCGTCTCATTGCCCGCGAGCCGGGGTCGGATAAAACACTGTTAATCACACTATTTATAGATGGCGGTAGATAACAAAATAATGCTTTGTTGTAACTTACTTCAGAAATAGTCAGATTTTCGCCGAAAAAATAATATATATCTAACGAACAAAAAACCTTTTCTGAGCATATATACCAGGAACCGTCAGATCATTCAAATGGTCGTCTTTACTTCAAATATTCATTATCTCTTCATTACAATTTACTGAATATTTCGCAATCCGTAGAACACATTTAATATAAATGTTTGTTAGGTATACCACTATTATGATATTAAATATTAAAGATGGCTCCCTTTAACCAATTACATTTTTAAATATTTTAACAGTGTTTTTATAATTGGAAGTCGTCTAAATGAGGCCTAACGACAGTTTGAAAACGGCTTTGACCACCGAAACAGCTGCCTCAATAATATTTTTATTTTTTAAATACTTGCAGAACCTAATAATAACATTATTTAATTTGATTTACTTTTAATTAAAAAAAAAATAACATTCATACTGGTAAGACTCGGTGGTTCTGAAGGTGAAGGTGAAAGAAAAATCCGCGTTTATCCCATCCCTGTACCGACACTAAGCGTTTTTCTCGTATTTTATTCAAATGAATAAAAAAATATATTAATATTCATCTATTTCAGTCGCTTATTTCTCTTTTAGATTGTAATTTGTATAATTGGGTTACCAATTTCAATTAGGAGTATGTGTAAATCATTTTAGATACTTATACATCCCAAATATTCTAGCCCAGAGGTTGCCAACTTTTTTGGGCCTATTGCCCAATTATCATAGGTATTTTTCTTCAACCAACATTTCATTGCGTACCCCTATGAAACAGAACCCATATAAAATATCAACCATAGCGCGTATAAAGAAAACACCTAAAGCGAACATTTTACTAAACCTAAGGACCGTTGAATATGTTTGTAATGAAATCTTTTGAAATTATATAAAACGTAAATATCAACAACAGCAAAAAACGTTAAATTATCTATTATTTATAATAAAGTAACTGCACAAAGTATGTCTGTCGCCCAAAATCACGTAAAATCGCCCCTCAAAATACTTTTAACTCTTGATCGCCCGAAAGAACGACTTAAATCGCACACTGGTGGGCGATATTGCCCATGTTGGGAATTACTGTTCTAGGCTGTATGCTTACATTTCTCTATGAAATATAATATTGCTGGTATTCTATTGTTCAAATTTTTGATCTTCTTTTTTATCCTTTCACTCTTGACACTTTATCCCATAAATCTAAACCTTCCCACAGCATGGCAGCCTGCGACAACTGGAAATATGTAAATCCCAACTCTCGTTTATTTTATTTCGCTCCCTTTTTCGACCATAAGTGTGAGAATATTCAAGGGAGTTTTAACTCTACTTTACTACGGTAGGTATAAAGATTTATAGCTTTATTTTTAAAGTGAATTAAAGGTAATTACACAAAAAGAAATTACACTATAATACTGCTATTTGGGCTACCGCAGTGGGTCAACGGTGATTGCGGAAGGTCGCATCATGAACAAGGAGACTCAGTATGAGCTCAATTCCATCGTCCGAGAATCCTCCAGCATAAGTACAGATTGAATGATAACAATGACTTCAGAATTTGACATCAATCTTATTGTTACTAGACTTACAGTTATTTAACTTTTATATTTGATATATTAGTATATTTGATACATTATTTATCATTACTGTTACAAACATTTTAATATATAATTTAGAATTTGAGAATTATGCCAAATTGCACATTTTGGCGGCCACCTTGAATTTATGAAGTTTTTGATCTATTAAGATCGAAATTGAAATAGAGGCAGTAAGAGAGGACGTGTACTCGTTTCTAAAGACGAAAGAACAATTCGGCGGCCATCTTAAAATTTTAGATTTCTCCACCTATTTGATTACATCTATAAAAGAGGCTAGGGGGTAAGTTGAATTTGAATCTTTTGCAAAAATGCATAATGTGACCGTACATTGGATTATGCCAGGTATGACATTCTTTTAACAGGTGTACTATCAATGTAATGCGATGACTCTAGTGGTTTGAAGTCGGAAGGGAAAATATTGAGAATGTGTTGTACAAGAGAAAACGATACGTATTTCCAGAGCCGTCAGGGATTACTGTTAAGGACAATTATTTACTTGAATTCACATCCCCAAAACTTTACTCCAAATCATCCATAATCCCGAGCAACGCCGGGTACGCTAGTTTTCTCTATTTTTGTATCTATGTATAAAATTTATGGTTGTAATTGCACATCTCCCCGTATTCTAGAACAAAGCATAAAGACACGATGAAGAATGAAGTTGTTTCTTTAGTATTCTAAAAGCATTTTTTTCAAAATTATACCAATTTTGAAATGAATTTGAAAGTAGTTAGTCGCCACGAAAAAGTTATCATTTTCCAGGATTTTAGAAAAGAGCTTTTATTTTGCAGTGGTTTCGAAACAGCTTAAAAGTCTAAGCTGGTTTAGCTTTAGATAGTTTAAAAAAAACGTAATCAGCAGATAATGGTGCAAAGCTTCACGAAAGCTAAAAGCTCGATCGAGAAAATGTGATTTGCAAAGAGTTCCAGCTTATTCACTCCGATACTAGTAGTTTTCGAGTTTGAACGATTCATTTTTTACGGATCTTTGGATAGCTTAACTTTAATTGATTGTGCCGATTAAAAGGATTCCGATATGAAGCGTGCCTAAACGATTCGTTAACTTGATATTTGAAACGTAGAAAATCAGCTACTCAAATACATGATTTTTATATACAGTGTCTTTTCATTTAATTCATCATGTAAATCCATAAGGTATTTGGTTTTGTGAGAAATAAAAATTGTTTAAGTACTGATATCGCTATGACACGATCTTGTGTTCAACAGTTCGGTCATGGAACAATTTTCCGGTCTTTGTGTTGTCTCCATCCTTCAACATGGTTCTCTTCGAGACTCCGGTTCACTCCTTTCTTGTAAAAAGATGGACCGTGGACATAATTCAAGCCCCTAGGGATTTTATTTTCCTCAGGACCTTACAAAATTGATCGACTCAAATGAATGGATTCAAATTGAAGTAAGTACGAAGTATATTTCACTGCACGATATAAAGTATAAATACGTGTCCGTGGTGTATGTACAATGTATACGTACAGAGATGCGAAGGGTAGGCAGTTAATACTTATGATTTGGACTAGGTCACTTCATAACATCCCTTTGTATAGATGACACAAAGCCCGTTTCCGTACAATAGGATCAGTATGCCGGGAATTCCTACTCTCGCCCAAACTAATAAATAATAATATCCTCGCGTTTCGGACAAAGTAATGGAGATAATTATATTTTCAGCATATAATGAAGAACCCTGAAAACATTCTCAATATCACCGTTCCCCGAATTTTTTCAGAATTTGAGAGGGTCGAGGAATGAAAAGGATCTTTTCGGAAGTTATTTAGACAACATAAGAAGCCACTAAATATCTGCCTATGAACGGGTAGAAAGATATGATGAAATACCAGACAACAGTAGTACATATAACACCCACAGGAACACATAGTCTCACATACATTCTGTTGTTATTCCGGTTCTCGACATTAGTTAACTCGTAACTTGCAATTTGGGAGGCGGTTTGGGTACTGCCACCCGGGAACCATTCATTGGATAACCAAAAAACCTCTGCCATAGGTCACTCCAAGTGGTTCGCTACGTTTGGTGACTTAGCAGGTTGCCTTGGTTAATGGGGTGAGGTTTGTCCAGATCTTGGCGGCGGATGTGTTTGCACACCAGCTGCGTGACGGGCCAGATCGGTAGAGGCCGGATGAGAGAGATCCCTTTGACCTCTCGACCCATCGCCCTGTACCGCCGTGAAAGGGATGGATTTATACGTCACTCCTGGACACGCTGACCCCCATATTCCTACCCACCCTTCATAGTTTTTTTCTTCTCAGAACTTTCTATCACTCCTACTCTTAAAATGACCCTCCACACAGCATCCTCAAAGATGACGTAGGCTATGAAGGAAAAAAAATCCCCAGGGCGTCTTGTGTGGATCTAATGTGAAAAAACGTCGTCCATCGACTTTATGTTCGATTCACATCTACCAGCACCGCGTAGGGCAGAAACGTAAAGATGCAGGCACCCCAAAATTTGTTGCTTACATTATCTATGAACACATTCGTATTTACATTACATGTAATGTAAATACTACGTTCTGTGCCGTGCCTGCCACTATATGTGTCTGCACTGCGCGGTGCTGGTAGATGTGAATCGAATTTTACAGGTTCAATCCATCTCAGCTTCCTAACAAAATAAAAACTTAAAAAACAACCAGAAAACGGTTTCTACCTATTTTGCATGATGTGACTAATACATACACACATGTGAAAGATATTTTTTAAAGAAAGACAAATATTCCCTGGTTACGAATAACCTGACAATATTTGAAAATCTCCTACTACCATCACAGTAAGCGGAAGATGTTGCTTGTGTCGTAAATGGAGGACTTAGCCAGGCGAGGAATTGAACCCACGACGCCTGGGTGAGACCCAAACGCGATGCCAACTCAGCCACTGACCGGTTCTATGTAAGGAGTATGTGGGTAATATATTTATTTTTTCTGAAAATATGTACAAAATGACAGCGATGTATACATATTTTAAAATTATTGTTATTAATTAAAATAAAATATATTCATTTTTATTTTGTTTATAAAATTTATATTCGTTTCGGTAGCTACCTCCATAATATAGAAGTGGCGTACATTGCCCTATGATCAATTTAGGCTGTGTGTAGTTCGGTATGAATTTTATGCGTTGAACATTTGAAAATGCTCATTTCATTATCATTTTGCGCTGGTTGTTGTGGCCAACTGAATAAATGTGCGTACAGTTCCTTACAAAATTCTCGGAAAAATATGTTTTCATCAGAATATTGATTTTTTTTAGGGTATGCACGCCACTCATTTATAGATATTTTTTCCATAACATCTAATGTGTTTTATACTACACACAATGTCTAAATAAATAATAATAAATAATACAAATAAAATTCACGTTAAATTTAATTGACGACAAAGACTTTCATTAAATATTCATTGACAAACAGAAATCTGTATTCAAAAGTACAGATAGAGGCTTCCTCAAATATGAAATATTTCACAAATCTTATAGATATTACGAAATAGCAAAAGTTGTTTGTTCCTAAAATGGAAGAAAACGACCATCACACAAAACTATCTAAATATTATGTCAATGGGTCTGAGGAAGTGTGCTTATTTTATTTTACGTAATTCGGCGCCGGGGACCTGTTATCCGGAGCCGGTGGTTTAATTCATCCCTGGAGACGCTGTTGTGCGGTTGCAGAACGGAAGAGAGGATATTAATGTTTCCTAAGAAGTTCAAATTGCAAAACAGGGAAAAGAAATTACCACATTTTTATATCTCGCGGTCTTTATGTTAACGCGGTGGAGGAAAAAACCACAACATAATTCCTAAACACTACTGTTTTTAATACTTACGGAATGTTGTCGCAATTTACTGTTAGTTTTAATGGAGATAATAAAAAGCTGCATAGTGCACACATATATTTGCATGGTTGCACAATGCATAGCCTCATTGTGACCAAATATTTTGTAGATGCGATACCATACAATATTCCTAAAGTCTTGAAGGTAGTTGAATCATGGCATTTCAATTGAGGAGTCTGGTTTTTAAGTGTATTTCGAAGGAAATTTTAAGGTGATGCATTATTTTTTGATTATAGCTGAGATTCAACTACTTGAGAATTTTATACCTCAATTGAAAAAAAAAGATAGGAATATTGACAAACGAGCGAAGGAAATAAATTTAAATATTGAAAGACTGAATGAAATTACCAAGGGAAGCGATGCTAAGATACAACGGAGGTTCTAAATAGGAAGTGAATTGAATGCAGTGTCCATGAGATTATTGAGGCGTACGAGTAGTTAAACTATGTATGGCCGAAAAATGAGTAGGAGATTCAAATAATGAATGAAGAGGAGAATAGGTAGAGAGTAAGCGTGATTTAAAATTTTACGAGAGGGTACATTATATCGATGGGCATAAAGTGAGCGAGTGAATGGACAGAAAACAGTTGACCCATGAGTCGTGGAGTCAATTTCTCGGGTAGCTAATTTCTTCATCATTGCACAAACTTCGCTCTGATGGTAGCAAAAGTATTTAAAATATTCTAAAGTTAAAAGTAACTTGTGTATCTTCTAAGAGGTAAGATACTTTCTCCTCTATTTTTCATGGGAATCGTCTTCTAACAATATTATGTTTTTTTCAGAACTCCAATATTTGACCATTATTACAAATCTAGTAAAATCATTTTTGCAATTTTTTTTCCATCCATGGTCATAATTTCACGATTTAGAAATAATAACTATTTTTGATCAACCCATTTTCCGATATGGGATCGACCAAATTTAGCTCGGGAACTCTTGACGTAGATGACATCGAACTAACCGGCTAACGTTAGGTACTTTAACCATCGATGGATAGATGTGATGTTGATGATGTCAGTCAACGATATGTTACGTACTAGATATAACTCATCGAGTAATACCTTAGAGATATTTAATAAAAGGTAAATATAACAGAGAACGCCGTTTCACTTCCATATTGTCTATATTTAAAACCTACAAAATATCAGGGAGGTCTTTAGTCTATAGCCTAACTAATTAATAATAGAACATTCATGAGTACAAATCAAAGCATGACAAGAAATACTAATTTATATCAACATTGTGAAATTGAACAATAACGTCTCAGGTTTACATTATGTATTGTATTATATAATGATGGATGTATGAGTGGAGTTAGGCTTCCATGGTATAGTCAAATGTCTTTGTTATGGGGTTTAAGTTATTAATTTAAATAACCCGAAGTTTCCGTATATTTATTGATTTGTTACATGGTGCTTTTACAGATTACAAAAATGGTTAGCGATAAAATTACAAGTGAAAACACTTTTTTAATACGCCGATGAAGAAAATTGGCTCTTGAGTTTGGTGTAGGAGAAACACGATAATAATAAGAAAACACAGTTAAACATAATAAACAGTCGTATATAGACTGATGTTTTCTTTAAATCACGATATATGAATCGGCAATACTTGCATCCTGTGGGAATTGTGTAATAATAATAATACTTGTATAGCGCCGTTTTTGTGAAAAATCACCTCAAGGGTGCTGTAATGTGGTCTGTTTAATTTGGGGAGTCTTGACTCCTAATAATTTGAAAGTATTTTCGTGAATATGATCATGGGCACCCCTGCTGTTACGGATTCAGCTTCACGCTGGTACACATATTCCTTAAACATATTCTTTATTCGTATGTATATATTTTTGGGGTGGGGGGTGGATATCAATGAGTTTGCGTACATTTTATTAATAAGTATTACCATATGATGATTTTATATACTATGGTGTTTAAGATGTTTTAAATTTATTAGAAGTATAAATTTAGACGTCTTTGCGGTTTTTTTAAAATGTATATAATATGGGCAACATTAAATTTCTAAGTGATCATTTCACAAAGAGTTTATTTAATGTAGAAGGTTTTATTTGTTAATTGATACTAACCGTTAATTTTGACAGGTCTCACACAAGGCATGGATACCATTCTAGTTTATTTAATATCAATGCATTGTAAGTTAAGTAGCTCAGGTAGATTGGGATTTGATTTGGGCTGATCCAAATATGAAAGCAGCGTTCAACTCCTGGGCTCGATGTGAGGGGTATGCTGATGGGAGTTTAACATGGCGGGGTTGGTTACGGGAGACGTGGGAAAATGATCCCCTTTTGAAGATTTGAAAGTAGCCAAGTATTGTGTAACTATGTACATATATATATTTTTATTTATTGAAAATGAAAACATTTTAATTCAAATTCCAATATTTATATCAGCTTCCGTAGTTACATTAATATAGTATATAACATTATGGGATTTACATAATATTGTTTAATAGCTAATGCCAATTGAGAATATTTAAACAACTGAAAAAAAATGGGCAACTGCTATTACGTCTCGTCGAGTCGATATTATTTACCAGTTAGGCAGATTGCCTATTTTAAGGAACCAAATGCTCCTGTTATGCGTGGTGTAATATGTATTTAGTAATTAATGTTTATTTTTAATCTATATTTTAAGTTTGTTATGAATAATAGATATGAATAAATTTCAGTCATATTATTTAATATTTTTTCTCCTCTAGTCAAGCCAATACTACACTTCTCTTTTAAATAATGCTTATGCAGAGAAGCGAAGCAAATGTTTACAAAATAATGTTTCCTGAAAGTGTTACAAGAAAATGATGCTTGAAAAATGTTTACATGATAATATTACAGGGCTGTGGTCTTCATAAAGCAAGAAAAGTGATTAAATAGCGAAATGTTTTGAATTAGAAGTTGTAATAATAATATGCGGGATAAGAATTTTAATGCAAAAATATGTAATAATAAACAAAAGACGAGCAGTCATTTTCAATATGAATTTAACGCTCCGTTCCGAAGGGGAAAATACACTCACCCCAAATTGTGTGATATCTGAGTTGTTTTTTTTTTGTATATCACACACTCTGTAATTTAGGTTATATTAGAAAAACTGTTCGGTCATTCGATGTGTATTCAAAAAAATCTCTTTTTTTTTAAAAGATATTCAATAATATCTATCGAATTTTAACGTAATTAGTCTCCCCCCCCGGAGCCCAATACATTTAAAAAAAATTCCTCGCCCCAAACAGGCCGCTAGTGCGGTCGTAAAAGGTGCATTTAACTAGTAAAGTCTACAATAATATATTTATGAGTATCCCGCTTTCGTAGTATCTCTTTTACTGTTTTGAATTATTTATGGCCCTTCCACACCACTGGTTTGCCCGATACTTACCCAAGCTACCGCGTTGAAAGGTTCAACCATCCGGTCGTCTTTTCCTAAAGTTGGCAGGAATGATTTTAGGAAATGATGACGGGATGGTCGAACCTTTCGACGCGGTGGCTTTAGTCAGTATCGGGTAAACCAGTTGCTTGGCGAAGGTGGACGATGTTCGGTTAAAACGGTAGTTAGTAACTAATATCTGAGGAATGGGCAAAAGGAATATTAATAGGAAAGGTAGCTTCGTGACTTTATGGGGCACCCTTGTGACCCCCCTTCAGATCGTACATATTTTTTGTCTTCAGGTACATAAAGGTTAAGATGGCAAATTCTTCGTACTTTATAAGCATTTCTTCTAACATGAATACGATTTCAAGTAATGAAAAACACACAAAAAAAGTTCAAAAAAATTATTTGTTCAATAGAAACATACTTTCAGTATCGTCCAGCCGAAAGACATAATTCAATAGCATTGAATTTTATATTTTTAATTTTTTTTATTTATTTATTCATTAACGCCCCAAAGGGCTTTTACATATTTTAACATTAAAATGATTATGTGTACAGAACTTAAAAAAAAATAATAACATGATGCATAGTTGGTATTTAAGTGTAACATATTTATAATATATATGTAGGTATAATAATGTATAAGTGCATGCCACAGAGAAGTTACAAAGGGAAAGGTTTTTAATTTGTAGATACTACTTTTTTTTAATAAAAATAGTAATAGCCTGATCTACATGATACATAATACGCAAGTGCATAATATAATACTCTTATAATATGAGTGCATGACATTGTGAAAAAAAAATCATTGGGTTTTTATATTTCGGATGAAAATGTATGAAATTTCGTAAAAATGTATGATATTGCATAATACATAATATAGTATATGATACATAGAAAGAAAAAAAGAGGAACAAGTTTTTGGATTGTAGATGAGTACAAAGATAATATATATAAAGAAAATAATAATTAAACAATAGCTCTTAGGCGATGCTCTTATACTTGTTAAACATGGGTAAACTTATGTTAAATATATTAAATATTTTAACAGAATTTAAATTATATGGATATTCGGTATTGCTAGAATTTGCTTCGGCTACTATGTCTGAATATAGTGATTAATCTGAAAATCCGCTCTACTTTATTTTTGGTCCTTCCGCCTCCTTGTTTTTACTTTATACCAATCCCTCAATCCCGGTGAGACTATGACATTACCAAAAAGTAGTGTCATAGTCTCACCGGCTATACAGATAGTAGCGATGAATATGTTAATAAAAAGTAAAACATCGAATGAATGAATTAAGCACGTGATCACCGAGACAGACCTACAGATAAGGAATTTGATTCCCGTCGAAGTAAATGACAAAATGTCTATTCAAGACAAAACTTATTTTGTATAGCTTTTATAAAAATTACTACAGCATAAAATGATGTTATGTTTTCAATCGTGCAAAAATTAAGCTGAACGCAGCACGGTTTAACAATGGTAATAAAAACATAATTTTCAACTTTCCTTTTCACTTGAGGTACGCTGAATGCTGTTCAAGCCAGTGCCAGTGGCATAACAACAACAAAAAAAACAACAGGCTTGTTAACATTGACTTGAAACAAACGTTAGACCCGTAAACAAAAGTGTTACAAACCACCCTTTTGTACATTACCCAGCAAATTATACAAAGCATTTTATTAATGGCGGGTTTATTACAAGATATTTTTTTAGGTGTTTAAAAACAGTTTGTGGTTTAGAAAACGTTTATGAGATCAATATATTTTTTGCTGATGAACATTCAAAATCCGTTACTATAATTCCATAAAAATAATACATATTTTATGTGTCTTAGGTAGATTCAATGCACGTTTATAAGATCCTCGTATACGGGTGGTTCATATTTTTCTTGTACAAGAAGTATGTTTACTAAAAAATCAAATTTGTTTTAGGGTGTTAATTTAGAAAAAGTATAAAACAAAGTATAAACACTCATAACCTTACGCATGGGCAAAGACAAGGGTTTCATAATAGTGTGAGTAAGGATCTTACAAACGTGAGTTAATTCTACATAAAATGGCAGAGGGAAGGACGTAGACTAAATGCAAAAGAAATGAAATGCCAAAGGTGTATGTATTACACTCTAGGAGATCTACAGAAAGAAAAATTAGGAGAAAATACGAAGCATAAGAGGAAGGAAATAAGATATTCAACGGCAACTGTGAATCTTGGAATGTTACGAGTATCTCTAAAAATAGCTTCATTAAGAAGATGATATCGACATAAATGGCATACATTGCCCTTTTCACCAAAGGATGTGAATATACAGTAGTGATATTAGCCAATTTGATGATGTATTATTTTAGACTAAATGGAATACATTACAACGGTACGGTCTTTGGATGTAGAGTGTTGGACCGTGCAAAGTTGTATGTTCATGGACGTTCCTAAATCTGCGTGAATTCAGCTTTTGTCAGTGATTGCTCGACGATATTATTAGATATACATTTTGTGTGGCGAGGAGTGAAATTACATAATATAAGAGTCCTTCCAGGAACCATGTAACATCCTTCTCCCTATTTCCAGGACTGTCATAATAGACGCATGTACACACGCTTCACCAAACATCGATGCTTACCGCAGATTGTTCAGAAATTAACTGGATAATAATAATTAAGTGGCCACTGTCAACTAATTTAGCCAATGCATGCTCCGTCGGCCCTTTGCAAACAAGACGATGGTAGGGGTGTTTTTCTTTTCCTCGATAACCACTGCTGGGCCGGTAACAAGTAAGAGGGGCGCAGGGACAGGGGAGAGGGGGGAGAATTTGTGTTAGGGCTTGTTTGTAGGGATTTGCATATTATGTCACGAAGGCGGTAAACTTCGAGGGTTGGACATATCAAAACTCCGCGTCACCGAGACCTGGAGATTATGTCGAATTTCCGAAAAGCGCCGGCCCACTTCTGCCAACTTTAAATTGCGATTTGAATTATGGCGAAAGAGAGGAGCGTGATAATTTATACATTAAATAATTTAGTATGCAGATACTTGTATCTTATTTAAATATGGGTTGGCGACTTCCCCGGCCCCGGCCACTCCGGGGAGGTCGCCAACCACTTCAACACTTAACCACACAACTTCTCCAACACGTTCGTTTCGCTAAATGAAATAAATCGTATCTCTCGTACATTTTAACGTGCCGGGCGTTTGACGGACACCGATGATATTTTCAATGGGGATATGTTGGACCATTTAGTTGGAGAAACTTTTAATTACTTTGTTTGGTAGCAATAATTATTTAAAGAGCTCATTTGGATTCAAATACCATAATTAAAAAAGTTTTATTTCAAAGTAAACCCAAATTACTAATTAAACAGTCTAGCGGTGTAGGCGATTCAGTCGAATTTTTAAACATTGTAAACTTTCCACCAAATATCTTCTGAAGACATTATTATAAAAAGAGTACATTCTATATTGAACAAAAAATAAACATAATTTCGGCTGTGATGTGAGTACGGAGTACGTAACATTCCAATTCTACAATTCAAATTGAACCATTCTTATTTTCAGTAGGTATATATAAATAATTTATGCAGCAGTTTTAAAATGGATGGTGGTGGAATGGTGAGCATAGTAAGTCGATTCTCGGCCGTGGAAATATTATTATTTTATACTATCCCTTGATTTTTCAAGAAACTGAAGCTAGTTGTAAAATAAGATTATGTTTAAAATAAACAGAGTGTACGTAAGTTTCGACGTTCTAGTCATGTAAGTTTCGAAGCCACGAAGCGTATTTCGCCATTGCGTTTTCCATCAATATTCCTCCGTATAAGTAAAATGGGTTATCGTGTATTTCGCGCTCTGAATGGTGTAACCAAGATATTGGAAGTGAGTACTCTTTTAATGTCCACCTGTAGTACAATTACGTCAAAGCTTTTAGGAATTCGATGAAGCACCTCTACATTAATGTGAAAGCGGAGCCCCATTTCAAAACTTGCTAGTGCTTTGTATTTATTGTCAATTCCAACTTTTTTACGAAACAAATAGAAAGCTTTCATTTTTAGTGAAGACATTATTTTCACAAATTTCTATCTAAATACAATGACTTTCATTGGTATAATGATTTCATTGTTGTTGAAAAGTTCAATTAGGGGTATCTAAATCATCAGTTCGATTTGTCAATAACCGATTTCCTATAAGATCGCAATGATTAACTTCGTAGAAATTCAGCTGAACAAAGAATCTGGCCGCATGGTAATGAGAATCGTTATTTGTTTGGGCTTCTCATGCGTTTATTGATTAAACGTTAGTTGGAAGGTTTCACCAAACCATGAATAGGGTTTCAAGGCACGTAAAAAACTCAAATGAAATGAGCTTTAAATAAAAGTATTTTTAAAACAGGTTACAAAATTAGAGCAAACATTAGATTTCAGTTTTTTCTCATTCCTTTGAAATAATCCCAACCAGCCGGTGAAGTGAGTGCAGGTTTTCGTATTGCTATATAAACGCGGGAGTGTTTTTTAGAGTTGTGTTATAACTACTATTTCTGTATCATAGTTTGCTCATTTAACATCGAGTCGAGAGCATGCGATCAAGACATGGATTTCTACGTAAAGGCTGATAGATCTGGATGTTGTGATATTATTACTAAGTTGGATGAACGTAACTGAAATGACTAGTAAAGAATATTGATACTTTTTTAGTTCCAGGTTTGAAGCCTTCTAAGACTGTCAAATGTATGCATTTTTGGATCAATTTATATCGTACGCATACAGTTGGAAGTTTTAAATTCAGTTTCACAATAATCTGCCTTTTTTATGTGACACTTTATAAGACATCCCATACTACGCAAAGCCAGAGATCTATGTCATGTAGGAAGAGCTTTGAAAATGTGGAGTGGAATATATGAAGGAGGAAAGTCAAATGTCGGTAGCTCATGTGTGCCTCTTCAAAAAATATCGAGCCAGAAAAACGGCTTAATCTAATGCTGTTGCCAACATTCACACTGAACAGGTGTCCACCAGGGTTCTTCCACCATAAGACATTAAAATAAGACGATGATAGAGTGTCTGATGTTAAATTGATTTATCTATGGCGCTCATTTCCAAAGCGGATACGAAATTAATCCGTAACTAATGCAACATTAACCGCAAAGTTGGACCAACAACAGGGGCGCTAAATAATCCTAAAGGTAAACAACCAAATTGAGTGGATTTGAAAGATGGTGTCGGAAATTGAACGGGAAATAGTACCGAGGGTGGATCCTAGGCAGATACAGTGGCGTATCAAACAATATTGGTATACGAATTTATATATTTACTCTTATTATGTTTAATTGGTAGAATTCCATTTAATTTTTTAAATAAAATTAGAAGAAAATCAAGTTTAATAATGTTATTATTAAGTTCTGTAAGTATTTTAGTTTTTAATTATTGTTACAGCTGCTTGGGGTTCAAAAACTTTTTTGAACTGTGGTTAGGCCACATTTAGATGACCTAGTTATATAATTTTATTAACTACCACCCGATTTTAATTTGGACGGTGTTTAAAATGATTTATTACAGGAAAAACTGATTTAATTTGAAAATAATTGTCATAATTAAAAAAATGTCTAGCATGTGAGGTATTTAAAGTTGAAAGCTGTTTTCCCCATATAAAATGTTATCTTAATTTGATTTATAATGACGTGAATCTTATTTAAGCAAAAAAATATTTTTTTTACTTTGCTTATATTTACACAATAATATTCTGTCTCGCCTTTTCTTTGAACGCATAATGGAAACATTTAATTAGCTCTTTAATTTCGGGCACCAAAATAAAATCATTCTTCATTTGAAATGGATGTCAACGAACAGGAAATTTTAAACCTCGAATATTTGGATCCATTTTTTCAATAACTCTATCCTTAATATAAATGATTTTACAGCGCGGGGAACATTGCATGCTATGTTTTAATTAAAAAGCTATATACTTAAGAAAACGAACCTCAAATACTTCTATATTTTAAATAAAATCGTCACAGTTGCACGTTTCGCATAAAAAATTATCCTGCTTATAAATATTCAGTAAATTAACTACCTTAATATTACGATGCATTACAACGAATATTCAAAAAATAAAGCATTCGGAAAAAAAAACATCAGGAAGCTTTTGATTAACATTTCAACAATCCCCGTTACGTAAACGTTCTAGGTTTCTGGAAGAATGCCGTTTCCATGCATTCAAGATGTGCATCCAGAAATGAATGCGTTAAAATACTTTCGTTTTGTTAGGTTAGTTTAGGTTCAGTTATGTTACTATAGGCTTTGAGGGAGTCCCGTGTTAAATTACGATCGTGGTAACTTGTGCACGGTCCAGTAATTGCAATAAATATGGTAATAAATATAATTTACTAGCGTCGACAAATTTTTAAGCTGTAAAAAGTGACAGGGCGCAATCTTTTCTTGTTAAATTCATAATTTGTATTTTATAAATTGCTTAATAAATAAATAATGCACAGAAGGAAGTGATTTAATTATATTAAATGAAAAAACGATTAGTAATAGATTGAAAGCGATAATGTGTAAATTGGTGGTGTATTGACAATAAGTAACTCCAGCACAATTTTATTAATATTTATTTTTTATCAATAATGACGTTCAAACTCAAATACCAGAATATTACGTTTTTGTTTTCTAAAGTTAGTTTTCACGGTGAAAATATTTAATAAATCAAATAAATCTAGAAAGTGTTACAGAAATGAGCGATGTCGGCATTGTAATGGATGAGAAACTAAATCTCACTGCTCACATTCAACAAATTGTGAATAAGGGGGTATGAAAATTTTAGGATTTATATTAAGAACAACAATTTTTTTTTATCGTTACAAGTAATAAAAATTGTTGTACATATCCCTAATTAGAAGTCTAATATAACATAATTCCACAATGTGGTCGGCTTTCTACAATATGCATATTCGTAATACACAAAGAAAATTTTTACGTTTCATAAATTTAAAAGTTAACATACCTATAGGGCACATAAATTACTCATCGTTAATGAATATTTTAAATATTCCAACTTCAGAAAACAGAGGAAAAATTAACGACCTAACCTTTTTACTAAAATTGTTAAATTATAAATTCGATAGTTCTGAACTCCTGCATTTAATCAACCTTTTAAAGTTAACATACCTAAAGGAACTACAAGACAGACATTAACATTTTACACGTATACGAGTATATCCCGTTCTAACTATAGTTTGCATTCCCCAATTCAACGCTTACATAGTCTTGGTAACAAATACTTAAATGCTATGGATGTATTTGACAATAATCTAAACTTGGCAAATTTAAAAAAAAGATGTTGTCAGTAAATTATTGTTAACTACAACTTTTTACATTATTTACTTATTTGTTATTAATGATAATATTGACTTTGTGGATATTGTATTATTTATTTTTTCTGTTCCTGTGTATTTTAAGCTTAGGCACAGTTTTTTCATTTTCATTTTTTAAGTGTAACTTAACTTTTTTCAAGTGCAATTTAACTTTTGTGCATGTTTTATTTTTTTTTATTTTTCTTATGTAATTTTAAAATGATGAATCTGTATGTAAAAGCCCCCCGGGTGTTTAAATAATAAACATAAATAAACATAAATTTAAAACATAAAAAACCCTGTTTTTTCAATTCATTCGCTGTCGATTGAATAAGAATTCCTCCAGCAATCCGCAATTCTATTTAAAATTTAGTTTTAACAGAAAATTATTGCCTGTTGAAACGAGTGCAGCACAAGTTTGTTATTTTATATTATCCATGAACGCAATTAAAAGGTAAACACCAAATATATATCGAAGTATAATATAAAGTGGAATTTTATCTTTCCCGCATTGAATTCATTCGCGGTATGGTATTTTATGTGTCGCGTCGAGCCCTTAAAGTACCCAGCGAACGAGAATGGTCCGCCCCTGGCGAGTCCTACAGCAATAGCCAAACAGAGGCAGCCTTCTGTTCCGAATGAAACGGATCGTGTTGATAATAAATATTTACATGAAATAAATTCGCAGACAAACCAAACCGCTGACATAGCATGAATATTTATGTGAGATTACTCGGTTGTGCGTGGACCGGAGGAGTGTGCGTGGAGCTACCCTCCACCGACCCGGACCGGGTTAGCATGTGTAATGATGCTATTCAAATGTATTTAAATTATATTCTGCTACTAAAGTAATTTGAACGTTAAAGTCTTTTATTCGTGTTTCGTATTGATTTAGAATATACTGTTTGTCCGTCGCAATGAAATAAATTTGGGAAACCTGAAGTGTTTTCACTGTAGAGTGGTAATGATAGGGTAAAGGTGGCTCTGATGATAGCTATTCTTCTGATGATAGTATGATGGTGTTAAAGCTTGAATTAGATGTGGTATGGGCAGTTGAAGAAGACGTTTCGTGTTAAAAAATAAGTCCCATAAAGATGCTCACTTACTGCACCTCATGCGATCTTTTGACGCCAACGAGAGTGGTGGATAGCTGCGATAGTCCGCGGGTCGCATGGAAACATACTCGTTCAATAAAGGGAGTAAGTATTTGTGTTAGGATATCGTAAATCTTCTGTGTTGTCAGAATAATTCTAATAAATACAAACCGAAATCTTTTTGCTTTGGTAAATGACAAAATTCTTAGTACACATGAAAAGTTTAATTGGTTCTTTGAATACCAAAATTTAAAAAAATTAAGACGATGCGAGTCTTACAAACAACTCTAGGATTTTAAAGAGTGTCAAAACTTATTAATAATGCAAATAGAATAGTACCCAGGCGCGAGCCCTGGTGAATGCCACCAATAGCATCAAATGCATAAGACAAAAGTAAACTGTGATGGAGCGACTCAGCACTTCATTTGCCATGAACAGGATATTAAAACACACGTATTTCAAGTATTGACAGAATGTGGAATTTTTTGAGAAACCTTTACGAACGCTTTCTTGTTGACTTGACTTGACTGATATCTATTAACAGAACACAGTTCACGTAAAATTTAAAGGGAACTTGAAAATTAATTTTCATACACTGTTAGGCTAGTTAGTTGATCTGCTAGAAAGGCATCTTGATATATGAAATTTTCACTGAAACACGTTTTCTGCGTTATTATTGTTTATCGAAATATTTTAATACGGGTACTCGATGAATCGAGATTCTCGTTGATTGACGAAATGAGACGTATTGAATAGTTCACAAATTAGAAAATCGGAAAATAAATGTAATGTCCACAGATTGCATGAAATATGAAAATTTCATTAGTTCTTGAGCGTTATTACATACCATGTAACGAGATATACCAAGTCTGCAGTCTCTTTAATAGCAATATGATTATCAGAAAATTGAAAATTTTTATGCGAATGAATATTGGAATGCGTTCCACTGGGAAATCAGAAAATACATTTACAATATCTTTTACTTAACTTGTTTGCGTCGGATTGACAAAGAAGTACCAAAGCTCTTTGAGATTTATAATACTTTCAAAAATGTTTGCCATTATTAATAATTAAATACAACCTACGTTCTGAATAAAATATTTACTAAGATTTGTAAGATCTAGTATGACGTTTTCTTATCTTGAGAAAACTTACATATTCTATCGAGTTGTAGGGATTCAAAAGAATTTGAAGAATATTTAAAGCTACTTGAAATAAACCTTTCACTAATCTTCATAAAAAAAATTCAACTTGGTTACCTTCTCTCATAAATAAGCAGTCTTTGTAATACAAGTAATAGGGTATTGAGATGTACTCCGGTTTAAAGAAATAACATTATTGCTGAAATAAAGCAATGGCTTCTCTATTACATCCCTAAATTTATTATTTTGTTATATCATACCAGTTTCAGGGCAGTAAATTAACAACCAGTTGTTTGAGCGAGGCGATCATTGCAATCTGTTGATTGTGTGTGTATCTTTCTGTTTTCCGAAAGCAATATTTTTTGTGTACATGTCATTTGCATCCCGTGTGACGTGACTGGCCTGTATAACCAGGTTGTTCTCAACCTTTTTCTTTCCATTCTCCTTCCCCACCTACTCCCTTCAGTCTCACAACATGCCCCAATTGGGGATGCCCTAGTCCTAATTAACTTCAGGCAGTTGAGATTCTTGTGCAGTTTTCGAATAAAAAATTGAGTTTATAATCACACATCATAAAATATTCATATTGACAACATTTGGGAAATGGTTAGACTTTCCTTACAGTGTTGTTATTTTCTGTAGGCATCTATTCGATTTTGAACACCGTAGTACGACTTTTGTTCCGGGACCGTTTAGCTGATTTATAACTGAATATTCCAGGACATCTTCACATTTAAACATTGATAGATTATGACCCACGATTCCGGCGGGATACCCATAGAATAAGCTTGATTCGTATGGCGTTTATAAGTAAGAATTAATAATGAAATATTCTTTATTTGTGAGAAGTAAGAAGATTTTTAATATAGTTGCGCTGAGCACGTATATTCCTTGCGAAAATCCATTTTCCGTGGCCTAAATCATTAGGAGTTAAACATCAAAGCAATTTAAAAAAAGGAAAGATTGTCGGTTTTGATCATCGAATATTACATAATTATGGAGTCACTTCATTTCAAAGTTTGTGTCGAAAGGTGGGTATTAGATTTTTAAAAATAAACATTATTTTAAGACAAACACTAGTATTAGATAACACGAGAAGGAGGACGTGTCTATATTTATGACAGGATTATTTTTTGATACAAAAAGATCTAAAAAGGCCGATCACATTTAAAAAAAAAATTCTTATAGTGCAAAAACGTTTAATATGAATTTTTACATTTAAATCAAAAATGATGAAAAAAATAGCCTTACCGCACCGAAATAGCGAATTTCGGTTTTGATACATGTTCCGGAACCTTTCGACACCATATCTATATTGTATGAAATATCCCATTGGTTTTTTTTTGGCTCCATATGTGCGTTCCGGGATTTGAATTGCGCTGTGTTTTTATTGGTAATTTTTATTATTATGGAGTTACACGCTACTTAGGAATTTATACTGGCAAACACTATGGAGTATTTGCTCGCTGTTCAAATTATATTAAAATTGTAATCCAGTGGGTCTTCTTCGTTATAGTCTTTCTTCGGAAGTTTTACTGAACAACCGCTCATTAGAGAAATCCGCCACTGGGTATAATCATTAAATTAACATGTGTTGCAACCATTGCTTTTATTTAATTATTTGCGTTTTCCCATGTAACTGAAAACGCATGAAAACGTAGTGAAAAAATATAGTTTTTTGTGTAAACACGTGTACATTTTTACAAAAATATATAAAATGGTAATTTTTTTATAGCGCCGATTAGTGACTAACATCAACTCAAGGGCGCTTTACACTTTCTTGTTAAAATTTGTAGTCCCCTTTAAATATGTATGTTTTTAGACTTTTCTTAAAGGTTTCGAAATTGCTTTCTGACCTCAAACTAAATAGAAGGCCATTCGAAGATTGTGGACCTAGTAAATTGAATGCTCTGTCCCCAAATTTAGGAGCATTCATACGAGTGGGTTCAACCAGTTTGTTAGACGCATCGACTTGGCCAAACTTAGCGTGAATTGCCTTTCAGTAAGATTGTCCCTCATGGAGTGATCAGTCAAGTATGATAGACCTTTCAGTCCCTTATATATCATAAGATAGATTTTAAACTGAACTCTTTCTGTGACTCAAAGCCAGTGTAGGCAGTCACGTAGAAGAGGAGTGATGTGACAGTATTTAGGTGGCAATGCATACTAGACGAGCTGCTGTGTTGAATACTCCTTGCAGTATGTCAAAATGCGCATTAGGCAAACCAGCATACAAACTATTGCAGAAGTTCAATGTGGAGATTACAAGAGTATTTACCAGTCTTAGCAAAATCTGTTGGAAGATATCTTCTTACAGATTTCAACTGTCTTAGAAAAAATACACGAGACTTTACCGTATTGCCTATTTGAGTATTCATTGTCACAATATTTTGGTCCAAGTAAACACTAAGAAAACGAACTGATTTTAAAGGAATAATATCCACTCTAGAGAATGTTATTGAAATATTGTCAATTAAGTGCTAGCGGTGATGCAATCCATATAAATTCGGTTTTAAGCCTATTTGTGTACATCCAGTTTGACACCTCATCAACACAGTGAACAATAGATGACCTGCAATCATCCACTTCGCAAGGATCACAAATTTTAAAAAGAAAGTAATTATCAGCATAGCTATGATAAATTAGTCCTTGTGAAGAATTGGCTCCAGATCATTGGTGTAGAATATAAATAGAAGAGGACCTAGTACAGACCCCTGCGACACATTACAACATAAAGAAAATTCTGAAGATCTCTTACCCCCACAAGTCACTGTCTGATATCTCTCAGCCAAATATGAGGTTAATAAACTTTTATTAAGTAATGTGAGAAGAGGGTTCAATAGACAAATGTTTAATAATTACGTAAAGCGCCAATACAAATTATTTTTTAATCGTGCATTTCGGTGGTAAAAACGTTCGTAGGTAAGTGGCGTTCTATTTTGGTTTTAATGATGGTGATATCAGAAAAAGTAATTACAAAACTGTTTTGAATTTGGAATTAACCCCTTCACCGACTTACCTTGACCGCCTTAACATAAGCAAATGTTTCAGATCGATCATAAATCAGGGTTAAATAATACATAGCATATTAGCGACACGTTCCAGGATAGCATTAACAAGATAGATATTCATCGCAGAATAGATGCAATAACCTTATAGTACACATTGCGATATAATACGTCAAGCAATGTAGCCAATGGAAATATCGAGAACAGGTCTTGCGTACTTTTGTCAAAAATATTGATGTACTAGTGTAGTATAATAAATTGATAGTGATACCTAAGTGCTTATGTCGAGAACATCCTCCGCCCCCAGCTTATCTTCGTCTTCCCTATTCCTTTCATCTCGTTATTTTTTGGATCATTTTATATGCATTTCTAAGTTTTAATGACACCTACATGTTACATTTTTTTCACATTTGGTAACTCTCTGGCTTTTCATGCCTAGCATAAATTGATTTTTTTTTGTATTATGTTTCTTTTCAACCTGTTGTTTTTGTAAAATAAATTAATAAGTAATTTACTGTTAAAAACAACCGAGAAGTTAAAGGCAGGCGACCACCGATTAACAAAAACACCCGATGAAGAGGAGTCAGAGATGGTGTCAAAAAAAGGACTATTCGAAAAAAAGTGACTTTTATTACGATATCCAAATTACTGAATCTCATAAGAAGTGGGAATTTCATTAAATATATTTGTTCATTCGTATAAAGGCTTCACAAACCTAAATAATCATTCATCTCCCTATTAAATTCAATTCAGCGATAAAACGAACGCGATACATCACACGACAATAATGATATGAACATAATGACCGCGAACATTTAGTGTTTATGTCAGTGCTGATGTTTATAGCGCGTTTAGTGCTCGGTGCTGGAACTAGGTGGCGTTTTACAGCCTTACTTAGGGGATCGGATGCTATAAAAAGTGTTTTGAATCTGCTAAATGTACAACTCATGGACATTTTCCAAATGGGAGCAGAGATATGGAATACAAAATAGATGTGACAAAATAGCCTTCACATAAAGACCAACCTTTAATGTGGCATTGCACAAATACAAAATCATTGTCTTTTAATATTTTATAAATTTGAAATTTTGAATTTTAATATTAGATATTTTACATATTTGTAAAATAGAAATTTTTTATGACAGATATTTTTCATACTTATATTATTGATATTTTACATATTTATGTAATAGACATTTTTCAAACTTATATAATTGATATTTTGATATGATAATAATTAAAAAAAAAAACACGTTGAATTGTGCAGTCTGATATTTAAAAGTAGACAAAAATTGATGGCGCTGCCATCGTTCAAAACGTTTTAAATGACAACACAAAGATTAATTAAAGTAATCTTAAAAAAGCACAATGGCCCAAATGCATATTTCTTACTTTAACCAAACCGGTCTTCTGAAATTAGTAATTTTAGTACTTTCCGAAAGGAGACGATTCAACATCATATTCCAAGACAATTTTTTTAAAATTATTTAACGCTTTGCAAGGAAGATAATTGATGGAAAGGTGATTTTTTGTATTTCTGAAATGTACTCGTATGTATCAACATATCGAAAAATAACATATATAAAAAAGTAAAACAAAATCTATTTCACAGATTAAAATTATAAATTCAAAAAACGTTAATATAATCGAGATATGTTGTTTTGGATTGTTTCCAAAACGAACTGTCAAAATTCGAATGTGAAAAAGTTTGAATACATAAAATAAATTTCAAAGACAATTTGAGTAGCTGGGTGGTGCCATAGTAATGACAAAATGTAGTTCTACTTTATTAAATATCAACATTTTATTGCCAAGCTATAGTCTTATCAATGATTAGTGTTGTTGAGAATTCAGAAGACGAGAATTAATACAATTTTTTCAGCAAAGACAAATTCCCTAATATCGCTGGAACGATCTAGTGCATCCGAGTCGACAGTAAAAATAATAACTTTTTTATGTTAATCAATTACTTTGTGGTTTGACACATTTATTAAATAAAACAAACACTTTGTTTTAAACCAACAATTTATTTTTAAATTAACACAAATCGGTTTCGCTTATCCCAAGCTTCATCAGGGCAAAATTTAAAACTAAAAAAAAACATGGAGTGAGCGAGCGTACATATATAGGTAGGATGTACAAAAGGAAGGAGACACAATATAAAATGAAACAGTGGAACAGTTAGACAGAGATATGCTTATATGTAACAGAATGGGACAACAAATAAAAAAGAAAGAGACAGAACGTCAAAGGAGAGATTGGGAAATTTTTAATTAATGGGAAGTATATGTAAAATAGGACTGTAATTGATTATTAACCATATTAAGTCATGTAAGCATATCTCTGCCTCACTGTTCCATTGTTTCGTTTCATATTTTATCTCCT
>JAHDVE020009584.1:0-14312 GCA_022606495.2 Halesus radiatus | reverse complement strand
TTATTTATATGATTTTATTCATTCCCATCCCATTCTAATTTGGACGAGTTTTTAAAAATAATGATTTATTATCGGTAAAACCGATTTAGTTAGAAAATAATAAAAATTCTCTATTCTCTGAAGTTTTTACATTTATAATGTGTTTCCTCGTATTTAACTGATAATGTTTTCTCAATTGATTTATTTAAAAGTATTATATTGTTTTGATAATGTGAACGTACTGAGAACCGGTGAATATGTATAATTTTCCTTACTTTATTAATTAATGTTATATTAGGATCATTCGTTCGTTTATTAATTTCTAATTGTTCAAGTAAATTTAATCTAAGACCCTTTCTTTCTATATACGAGTATGTAAGGGTTTAGGCACGTTGTTTTCAAGCGGGACGAGATTATTTACTAAGAGATGTTCTGCGAATTTTGAAGAAGTGTCACAATGTGGACTGAAAATGTCCTTAAACGCCGAAACAGCGATACACAGCAATCACAATAATAACAACTAAAAATACTTGCAGAACTTAATAATAACATTATTAAATTTAATTCACATTAATTTATTTAATGGAGTTCTACGAATTAAAAACAAATACAATTAATAATTAATATTTGATTATACGAGTAGGTCCATCTGGGTTTTTTCATGTTGAAAATATTTATTGCAATCAGGAAGTCTTTTTGAAACACGAAATTTCAAACTTTTTCTATTCGGAATTTCTTGGTCGTTCATAGCCAGTTCTCAAAGTCATAGTCATGTCGAGCTTTGAAATATCCTGTTTTTATTAGAATAACTTATTGAAGCTTATAAACATCATTGTAACATTTAATTCAATAAGGATTATATATATTGAGGTGGCATTAGCTCAATCTGTTAGAGCATATATCTCCGATAGACTGAGAGCTCCTGGGTTCAAATTCCAGAGATGCGACCGCTACCTTTTTCTTTTTTGTGTCTTTTCAGTTTCATATTTCATTTGAGACGTGTTAATCTTAAATGTTATCTTCATTTTTGAAATATTCCTTTAATATTACAAAAAGCTGTTCAGTAACTACTTGTATTTTGTGACGTAAACTCTAAAATTTGATAGCACAGATTATTTAAAATTCTTCTTCTAACCGTACAAACAAACTACAAACTCGGTCCAAAGGTGGAGATATTAACATAATTTATTTTCTTCTCTCGCAAAGGGTGTTACTAAAAATGGTATCATTTATACTAAACGATGTTCAGTATTTCTACGTGTCTCATTTATATTCCGGGCATTTTCGGAGCCCACTCATAAACTTTAATGGGGAATTCTGAAACTACTACGGAATTCCTAAAAATCCTAAAATTCCTGAAATTTCTCGAAAAGCAAAAGCTCTCCGAAGATATTTGAACTTCCACCACACGGAAAATAGTCTACGAAAGGGGAAGATTTCATTAAAATTTTAATCCCTCAATAATCCTTAGGTGTCATTGTGTTTGTATTCATTTCGCTTATTTTATAGCCTTCCTAAAGCGTCCTTAAAGATTAATTGATATTTTGGAATGATAAATGACTTTTGCCGAGGATTTAATGGAAGATGTTCATTTAAGCGTATAAATTATTATCGTGTAGTATTACTTCCGAAGACTTTCTATTTTTATGATTATTCTCATGACTGCGAAAGGCTATTAAGTAGATTATCATGTTATGTGAATAGTTTATTTTTTTTTATTAATTATTGTTTAATTGATCGGCTAGGTGTAATATAATTTCATAACAATTGTAACACTTTTACTTGTTTATTACGCAGGGGAATGTCAAATAATAGTCTGTTAATGTTAATATAAATGTTTCCAGCACAAGTTACATAAGGTTATATTATGTCTTTCCTCACTCGAGCGATAGATACACAGAAGTGCCCATGAAATCATTTCGCTTTCTCGGCCCTCAACTTTCTTCTTTTTCTCATCTAAGGCTGCTAATTGTGTTCCGTTGCTGGCCATTTATATCGGCGTTACCCAATGTTCATGTTGTTTTTTCGTCGATATTATACATTTAATCATGTCTCTGAGTACCGCACACAACTCACTGGTTTTAAATTAAAAAAAAAAAAAAAACAAAATACATATCGTCGCTTGCGGCAATATGACTTATCTATTTTTTTACCAAATTAAGATTTCGTGTGCAGATTTTCGTAGCTTCCTGGTGCATCGACCTGTATACTCAGTTTCAATGAATTCCTGCACCAAAAATCGATTTGACATAACATGTCAACCTATCAATAACTCATTTCATTTTTTGTATTTTATGTAATGTACAAAAGAATAGATATGGCATGTTAAGTGATGATACGTATACCCCTTCTCTGTTGTGTTATTACGAATATTAACTCGCATACACTTTGTGCTATTTATCCGAACATGGACTTTCTCTTGGCCTAAGTGATGTGAGAACCCTTGAAATCCCACCGCACCTCTCTAAAATTGCACATCTCTGGAATCATCCACCCTCTGAAGTACGGAGTGATCTCTTAAATGCCACTTTCGTGACTAAAATAATTTAAAAATTCATTTCCACCACCAATGAGCTTAATTTCCGCCCACCTCCGTTCCTTTCATTTTCTCTTCCCCGCTAGCTAAATTTATTTCTCCGTACCTTCCCAACTTGGAGAATATTATTTATTTTTATCTTTTAGACCACTGTTTTTACCTATATACATTTTTTATGTAGTAACTGCACAAACAGTATTCGGAAAATGATACAATATTTTCTTAATCCCGCTAAGAATCTGGGTTAGTTGGAAGTAATTGTCATCTGGTAATAAACGCACCTTTACACTATTATAAGAAACGTACCTGACAAACTTTAGTCAGCAATTCCTCAGCCTATTTGGAGTAAAATATTTCAATAAAATTTTGGTATTCACAGACATTGTTTTTTTTTTCTTTTCAAATTGCAATTACAAAATTCGTTTACATGTCGTCACTGATCACTTAATCGAATAACCGCCCAACCCCCTGTCCCAACCCCTGGCCCCAACCCTTCTGACCAATATCTAGTGATTTTAAAAAAAATGTAGGTACCTGAATTCACCGGAGATCAAAATGCCATTTTCATAAGTTCAGGAATTTCCGTTTAACCCAAGTCAGCACTAAGAATACGCACTCTTAGGTTGCGAACTCAAGAAATACTATAAATTATGTATCTGTTAATTCTATACTGGTAATTAGTACAATGTGTAAGGTTTTAAAAGACAATAATCTTCAAACTTTACTATTTTAAATTCTACTGAAATACGTACTGGAATTTGAAGTAAAACGTTCAAAATTGTTTTAACTGGTTTTCAAGCTGCACCTGTTTTCAGACATTTTGGAACGTAATTCATAGAATTTAAGGCGTACAGTTTGAGGTTTTCTGTCTTTTAAAACCTTATACATTTTCCTAACGCTCGTATGGTATTTACATATACATCATTTGTGGTTAGCATTAGTTAGCAATCTACAAAGTGATGTTTAGGAGCATTTTTGAGTGCTGGACCTTAATGCAAGTCGTGTATGTCCCGGGTATAATGAATCAAAAATTTTATAATGACCCCCAACTAACTCACTGATTAATCTAGCTAACGTGTGAAAGCTTTCGTAGCAGAATCGCAATTAAACCTTAACTATTAGTTAGGCGGAAGTTCCAAAGTGATTACATCTGTGACGGGAATATTCATGGAAGGTAACGAAGGCATAGTAATATTGACAGGAACTACTTTCCTAGCCTTCCTCCGCTCGGCGCCAACCGTTACATGAAATTAATAGAAAATCTTTGGAACCTGCAGTGTTTTGCTAAACTCGGGTATTAAGTACAATGCGAAATTGTGAACGCGTAATGTTATCGTCACAAGAGAGCCACTCGAACATACTTTTTTATAATTTATTTTACACGAAAACTCTTTTCTTCATCAATCTGGGTTCAGTGGCTGTACGGAGATTCTTATACTTATCACTGTTTTAAAATTCAATCCATTCTATAAATTTCGATTCATTGTTCGGCTTCCATGTAAAACCAAACTTTTGGTGCTTTCAGCAGTTTCTATCACTTTTCTGAGACGATTTAACCATAACCTTTTCTTTTACCGGTTTTGTTACTCTTTTATTTACATCTTTGTATACATTTCTACAAAACTTTTATATATTTTTTTCTAAATAGCCTCTTTGGTTTTGTTGTACTTCTATGTTAAACTTGTATAGTTTTCCACAGAACGATGTATATGTTTTATAACTGTATATTCTTGTCTGTTGTTTTATGTTGTGTTAGTTTTATGTCACTTGTGAAATGTAAAATTTTCTCTTGTCCCAAAACGAATTTTATAACTTAGGTTTTATAACTAGGAATTGCTATGTAGCAGGATATAAAATAATAAAATTCTACTTCACATGGTTCTACGTATTTTGACGAATGTATATATGTCTAATGCATGAATGTATATTTTCTCTGCCAAATTGCGCTAATAGTAAAGAAATATTTCAAACTACGGTTGACAATTGAATAATTTTTTGTTATGTTAACACAAGAATCCCATCTACCCATCCCCACTTGAGGAATGTTGTCAGGTTGAAATTGATGTGGGATCAGTAGGATAGGGAGGAAAGGAAAAGGAAAAGGTAGGTTGTTAGGTACTCATCTATTAAGAGATGTTCTCTTAACATATTTAAAGCAGTTTCAGGCAGCCTTTCGAATCTAAATGGTGGTCTATACGGCGATACCGTTTAAATATTTCTCTCTCTGGAAGTTTGTCGGTTTTCATGCCTACATAAATCATATTTACTTTATCACGTCTGTTTTTAAATCCGTGATCTCTGAATCTAAAGCCAACCATCTTACCACTCTACCTCGAAGATCGTTAAATTCGTTAGAAAATATAGAAAATATTTTCCAATAAAACCGTTTATTTTTTCACTAATCTAGTTTTCTTGATTAAATTGTCATCAATGGACGCCCTATTAATTTGACATGACATGTATTAATAAATTAATGGTCTGTTAGCGATGGCCCTGGTATGATCCCTACCAAATACACACATTTGTAGATTCAGGTGCCTACATACATAAGACTTTCCTGACTCGGTTGTTGTTAAATCCTCCCATTTAACAATTTCACGATGGAAAAAATTCTCGCATATAAAAATTTCGTCCGCTCAGATCCTTGACATTTCCGCGTTAAGTTTGCCGCCGGGGCGTGAGCCCTTTTCACAATTTTTTTGCGTTCTTCCTAGCGACTATTTTAATTTTGTGACTTCTAACCTCATTTCCCCAAAATAGAAAAAAAAGCTCAGTATTTTTTTTATTATTATTTACTTCACCCGAGACTTTTCCCGGGAGAGGGATTTCATAAAACTAGTTTTGGAATTCCACTAAACCGATTAAAAGTTTTATCGACTTGATTATTTTCGACTGGACCGAATTCACAATTCAAATTCAAAAAATATTTAATGTAAAAATAAAAGTATAGATTACAAAGGGCTGATATCCAATTTCGTACTGTTAACACACAAAATACATATATGTTTATATAAATTAAAATAAAAAATACGTATTTACATAATATATATATATAAAAGGACATTTGTTCAGAGGGAATGTTTTTACTGATGATTTAAATGGTAGTAAATCTGTGTTTGTTTGATATTAAGTGGAAGGTTGTTATTTTTTGTGAATGATGATACTTGGAACAGGTTAATGAGTTTATATATTTGGGAAGTATGTTTACGAGAGATGGAAAAACTGATAAGGATATTGAAAGAAAGGCGAATGCAGGAAACTCCATTAACGGAGGACTGAACGCGGTTGGCGCTAACAAAAAGTTGTCCAAAGAAGCGAAGCTGGCAGTCCACAATGGAGTGCTGATACCAACCCTGATTTATGGCAGTGAGTCATGGAATTGGCAGAGAAAGGATAAAAGTAAACTGAATGCCGAAGAAATGAGATCTCTGAGAAGAGTGTGCAGTAAAACCATGTATTATCGTGTGAAAAATATTGTAATTCGTAAAGAATGCAAGGCTGATGTAAGCGTCATGAGCAAGATTAAGAAAGGGACGCTTAGATGGTTTGGGCATGTAGAGCGAATGAACGAAAAGTAAGGAAAATATATGACGCGAATGTGAATGGATGAAGAAGCATGGCACGATCAAGTAAATCAAATACTTGAGTCGGGCCATGTCAGAAGTCGGAATAATAGAAGAGAATGTATGAGACGATGTATGAATGTCAATGAAGCAAGAAGTGTATGCCAAGATCGAGTTGTTTGGCGGTCCGTCCTCTCTCCCTACCACTGCGGGGAAACGGCGTGATAGTTAGTTATTTGTTATTTACTTTAATTGCCTTATAGTAAGGTCATTTATCAAATATTGTTTTATAGGCTTGTGGTATTACTAGGTTTTCCGTAAATCTTGTCGTGTGTTTATGTGTTGAGTGTTTTAATGGAAACCTGTCTGGAGATGACCGTACTAATAGGTATAACTCCATTATATATATATCTCAATGATCGTCAGAAGTTTTATACTATTACGAGCATCTTCAGAATGAGACATTTAATCGTAAATATCATTACCTACAGGTGAAACATATCGATTTTTTTAAACTTATTGAATCTTATGAACCTCGTTGTAATATGTATTAATCATTGAAGATAATATTAACATCTCTCAAAATTAAGCATGAAACCGAAAAGAAACACAGAATAAAAGATAAGGGTAGCAGCTGGGATTCGAACCCAGGACCTCGTGATCTATCCGGGACCTGCGCTCTAATCCACTGAGCTACTGCTACCCCATTCCTTTCCTTAATTTTTATCGGTATTATAATTCGATTTTTAAGAACTGTCAATATCATCTTTAATTAATTTCCCATCTGTTTTTTTGGCTCCTACCTTTCTATCATAACTACGAGATTCTACCCGAATTTATTTGTAATCTTTGGATAGTGTCGGATTCTTGTTTTATTTTGAGAGTCGTTAATATTATCTTCAATATTTAAAATACATGCTAATTTTGTGTCATGTTTTATTATAATTTTAAGGTTATCGAAATAAAATAGTTCAATATAATTTTTATTCTTCGATTAACCGGTGGATAAGAGTACCGGCTTATTTCTTTTTCAAGACGAGCCACTCTTAGTGAAAAAATAGTTTTTAACTTAACTTTATTATTTTAAAGGGTTGATTATTTCAGGTATTCATTACTTTTAGTGTTAAATTGCTTGTATTCTAAACTGTCTTGATGACTGTGTATTATTGTCGGTCGTTTAATTACGGTAATTCGGTAATTACTTATTCGTAACTGTTTTGGGTATGTTTGCATTGTTTGGTGATTAAGGTAGTTCTTTAATTACTATAATGGCTACACTTTTGGGTGTTTTTTATATTGTTGGTTTACCCGTTAATTATTCTCAGTTTCTTTGTCTGCCACTTAATATTTGTTTTCCGAATGTCGTGTGTTTTCGTGTGTGTATAGATAAATTTATTGGTACTTGTAAGAGGTTCTTCGGAACGTAATGACATTTTTATAGGCTGCTTTACTAAAAATTAGAACATATACGAGTATATTTTACGACTTAAACAAATTGCCATATTAGTAATGTTTTTTGGTATATCTGGTGCGAAATGAAACCTCGGCGATAAAAAACGGTTTGGATAAAATTGGCTCGTTTCTAGGTCGTAATATTGTCCAGTCTTATTTTCTATTAATGAGGTTATGTCTTATTTTGATATAATTTTATTATATTTAAAGTTTTTATAACGACAGTCTAATTATTTTTTCTATATCTCCGAAAATATGATGAAATTACGAGCATTCAAACTGAACTTGGGTAAAACAAATAACCGTGACGTCTCGTAACACAATTCACAATTCGAATGGCAGTAGCGTACACTGCTGCGCCAGTCATTGTATGTATCGTGACGTCACACGAGATTATTCTAAAATATCAATATTTAGACGGCTTATATCGGCCGTACTCTTCGGTATTTTCCAAAAATTCTAAAATTTCTATTCTCAGCGTTCTCTAATTAATACGATGCATTTGCAAATATCATGAAATTTCTTTGTAGGAAAAAACATCATTGTACGACATATAGTTTAGGATAAGACGGCCTCAATGGTCGAGGGGTAATGCTCTCGACTACGAATCCGTAGGTGGCGGGTTCAAATCCCGGCGTGCGCAAGTAAATTTAATTTAATTAATTTGTGTTGTTTTACAATTAATTAATTAAAAATAATATATGGTATATTTTCGTACGTTCCAGGGTGGAAGATACTCCCAGTATCGCCCTGGTGAAAGACCACCATTCAGAATTGAAACATTGCTTAAAATGGCTTTTAGCCTTGTTTGATGACCAGATCTGAATAGCCATGTATTTTCCCCACCTTTCTCCTCCCCTCCCCACTACCATCAGCCTCACAACATTCCCCAATTGGGGATGCCATATTCTCACTGGCTCCAGACGGTTGGTAGAAGTTGGAAAAAGAACGAAATGCTATATTAGTAATGTTTTTATTTATTTTTTTTTAATTTATGCAAGTTGAACCCTTGTAGACCTCGTTTAGGTAATAAAAGGGAAATGGAAAAGGTTTTGCTCGTTTCTAGTTCGAAATATTATCATTATTTGCTTTGAGGTGAAAATGTCAACATATTGACTTGTATAGATATAGTAACCGACTTGAGATTTCTCGTTCATACAAATTCTCATATTTTCTCTTACGTTTACGTCGTGGGAATTTTCGGCAAGAGATGTTTCGTCTCGAAAAAAAAATACTGTTTTGACAATTTGTATGAATCCGTGGACAACTATCGACACGGTCGATTACAATTGATTGAGGTGATGCAAATCCTATATAAAACCTTTGCATTAGGGGGAGGTACATTATCATTCTCAAAAAATTGTCAAAAGCTTCAGAATTTAAAAAAATCTGAATTTTGAAGGGAATTTTCCACGCAGTGAATCCCACTTATAATTCAAAATACCACAATTCAATGTACTTTCACGGTCTTGATTTTTTTATGGGCTTTATTTAAGAAGCTTTTATAAAAATAATTACACGTATTTTAGGTATAGGCATTCAAATATCGTGATTTTAAAATTTCCGGAAAAATCGATAGCGGGAAGGTATTAATGAATATCCCATATTTCAGCAAAAATTTTTTCATAAAAACAGTAATAAATCTCATTTTTAAATACCATCGTAAATCTCGCCCGTCATTTCCACAAAAATGTTAAAAGTTTTAAGCCCTCATTTCACTCTCAGAATTCTGTAAATACCCGTAAAACCCTCAAACACGTTAAATCCATAGCAAAATCCGCCAATCGATCAATAGGGCGCCCTCTATCGACAAAACAAAGGCCCCAATTAATAACGCTGACCTAATACATACACGACAAGTGATATCTTTTTGGTCAATGAGTCACTTGCACGATACTTTTTTTGGTTGAAGAAGGATTTCTGAAGCTTGAAGATTTTTTTTAAATCATACTATCTCAAACATATCAATTTTTTTAAATAGCTATTATATTAGTATCGTCATGTTAATCGTTGATATGATGCTTATAGTAGAGATCGTAAATTTCCCTCATACGCAAAAGAGTCTGCAATTCAATTCATACCACGACGAACATACCGTGTCCTTTTTACGTGTTTTCAAAACTGTTTGCTTGCTGATTTTTATCTGATAGTTTCTGTTTATTGCAGTGGTGTGGTTTAAACGATTATCATTTGCGGATGACTTCTACAGGGTGTCCGGGAGTAAAGTCCAATAACGTCGGCAGGTATACATAATAGTACAAAAGTAAAAAAAAAAAATTAAGTTTTTTAGAAATTCCGTTGTTTTTTCCCCATTATGTATTTTTCGATTGAAGAAGATTTTTTCTCCGTACAAACTATTGAAGATTTTTACCTAAAAATTACCTTAAAAAGTTGGAATTAAAAAGTATATATATTTAATTTTTTTGCTCGTACTATCATGTAAAATCACTTCCTGGAGTTACCGCACTTTACCCCCGGACACCTTGTATATTTATCGATACATAGTTGGAACGCAGAGTTACGTGTTGACAATGTATAGTAAGAGACAATGTATAATCAGAGCTCATCAACTTTATAAAAATCCACATAACGTCAAGACCCAAGAAAACGATTTTTTTTATTTGCCCGCATGCAGGACCAATCTTAGGATAAATTCCTCTATTCCCCGTATTTGTGCGCAATATAACGCACAATTTAACTACGTCGACATTCTTCACAATACCCTTTCAAAATATCGAACCGAAGTAATGCGTTCGACCACAAATTGATGCACGAGTATAAAATGTATCGAAAGCATCTCCTGTCCCCATCCTATCTTCCCCTTTCTTCTTATTTTTTTTTCTCTTATTAAGTTCATAAATGAAACATCTATATATAACCAATGTTAGCATAAGAAACTTTGTTGACTTATCTTTTGTTAAACCTTCTTTATATATGTATATTTGTATTAAAAGCTGTTTATTTCTTACAAATAAATAAATAATAATAGACAATGTATTATTGACTTTTCAACATCCGTTTCAATTCGAATATAAAAGCCAACACCTGGATATAACCGATTATCACAAGATTCAAGGTCATAGAAAATAATAGTGAAGAGTATTTTCTCAGTTTCGTTAAAACTACGTAGGTACACAAGCTAAACTAGTCACATTCACTCAGTTTCAAGGATTATAGCAAGGCAAACCCAGCATTGCTATATTATTTTTTTTAAAAACAGTGTGGTGTTAAAGAGCAGTACCCTCTTATTTTGTACAGTGACGTAACACCTAAAACACTGATTTATTCCATTTATTATTAAAAAATGTGACAAATTAGAAAAAAATATTACGTGGCTTTTCCGAATTCTCGGTAAAAAAAAATCCAATGAGATGAATTTTTCTAGTTCAATTAAAAATGCATGCGAGATGCTCATTCCATAGAAAAACCGTAAATCGATCAATAAGGTGCCCTCTATCGACGAAACAAAGACCTCGACTAATAAAGCCTTTCTATGCTAATACCCGCAGGACCTGTGAAATCTTTTCCTCTAATTTAGAATACCGATCATTTATCGTGGACTGGATAACGAGGTGTGATGGAGGTGATTTATCCCAAAGTCCCCGTAGCCAGGGACATAAATAATAATGGCGCAATAGCAGACGAGAGTACTTCGCACCTTCTGCTGCGGATTTGAGGTAAAATTCAATATAAAAGTTCTCTGCGGCTGACACCAGCAGACCATTTTTCATATTTAAGTATTTGTACTGAGATCTTCGTTTTCAGAATTGCATGAAATTTCTGGAAAATATTGAACTTTTGCATTCCCTTGTAAATTTTTTCAAATCTCTTCTTTATAACGAGATTTTTTTTTGTGAATCCGTACTTTCCCAATTGCCCAAAACCAGTGGAAATAATGAACTATAACTTTCTAGAGTGGTACATACTCTCAGTATCACCCTGGTGATGGCTTTAGCCGTGATTGGTGATCAGATCTGAATAGCCAGATATTTCACAATCTTCCTCTACCCAGTTTACTTCCTTCCCCAATTCCCTTCAGCCTCGTAACATACTCCAATTGGGGATGCCATAGCCCTACTGGCTCCGGACAGTTGGGATCAGTTGGAACATTTATGTGGTATTCAGAAAAAAACCTAGTCTGAGGAATGTTGTCAGGCTGAAGAAGGTGGGGGGAAAAGAAAGGTTGCCATATAAATGTATACTTGTATTCTGATAGTGACCAAATATAGCTAAAACTGTTTAAAGAAACGCAGCATTTCGATTCGAAATGATGCTTCTTCGCCAAGACGATAATGAGTGTATCTTCCACTCAACATTCTAACATCTAACATTCCATAATCTTAACTGAATTTAGATCAGTTCTTCATAATGGAGTCGAAAATATATAATAAAACCCTACCCAGAAATGAACATTAAAACCTGCAAAACGTTATATTACATCGGTTCAATGACCAAAATGCTTAAGAGGGACGGCTGCGCACCCTGTTTCATAGAAAACTTAATTTTTGAACTGAGACCAAAATACTCACCTGAACCTAATAGTATTTTTTTTCCATCAAAAAGTATAGTAAATATCTAGTACGAATGAGAAGTAATTTATTTATTTCTGATTTACATTATGAAATATAGGCCATTAAAGGAATTGATTTTTCGCGATTTTAGAGGCACCTTTAAAAGCGATTAAAAAAAATGACCCCGTCTACTTTGAAAATATAATGAAATACGAGTATAACGTAAAATTAAAAAATATATATATTAAAATATGCATTATTTTGGACTTTAAATTAAATTAAAAACGACCAATTTACGTTGGAACACAAATTTGCCGTATATAATTTAAAATATCGATCAGAAAAAAAGTTTTTTTTTTAATGTTTTATTTTTATTTACGTCATCATATTTACACAACAAATACGATAATTTTTCAAAATATACAATAACCACGGAAATATTTTTCTAAGTTGCCTCTAAAGTTACGAAAATTTATTTTTTTCCTTGTGATATACTTCATAATTTAAAAAATAAATAATTAAAATACTTCTCATCCGTACTAGATATTTACTAAACCTTTAATTTAAAAAAATATATATCATTCAGTTTGGATCGGCATTTTGGCCTCGTTTCGAAAATTAAGTTATATATGAAACAGGCACCACAGCCGTTCCTCTTAATCGGTTAGGGTAGAGGGGAGTCTGAAAAATTGTTAATATTAATGCCACTTAAAATTATTCATACCTATTAATGACACATTCAGTAGATGGATGGAAAAACAATAATAATTTACCCAAATACCATTTATGACAATACCTCCAGTTCTTGACATTGTGGGACGGATGTGCGGCCTGTTTCATAGAAAACTTAATTTTTGGAATTGATTGCAAAATACCCACCCAAACTGAATGATATATTTTTTAAATTAAATGTATACTAAATATCTAGTACCGATTAGAAGTATTTTAATTTAATTTTGTTTTCAATCATGAAAAAATAGGCAATTTTCAAGAAATCATTTTTTACGACCTTAGAGGCATCTTCGGAAATTAGTTGCGGGTTAATGGTATTTTTTATTTTATTTATTTATCACATTTGCTATACAAGTATAATTACGTACATTAAAATACAAAAATAAAACATCTTTAAAAGAAATCATTTTTTCTAGTCTGTATTTTAAATTAAGTACGGTAAATTTGTGTTCCAACTTAAATCAGTCGTTTTTAATTTAAATTTAAGCCCATCGTAATGCTTATTTAAACACTTTTAAATTATTTATATTTCACAATTCATTATATTTTCATAGTAAACGGGATAATATTTCTTTCATCGCCATTCTCCCTCAAAATAATTGCTACAGTTGTTTCTAAAATCGTGAAATGTCGATTTATTTAATGGCCTATGTTTCATAATTTAAAACAAAAATAAAAAAAAATACTTCTAATCCGTACTAGACATTTGCTACACCTTTTGATGAAAAAAAAAAGATCATTTGGTTTGCGTGAGAAATTTGACCTCAAATCCAAAATTCACTTTTGCATGAAATAGGCCGCATAGCCGTTCCTCTCAATCGGTTAGAGTAGAGGGGAGTCTGAAAAATGGTTAATATAATGTCACTTAAAATTATTCATATCTATTAATGACACATTCAGTAGATAGATTGAAGAAAAACAATAATAATTTACCCAAATACCATTTATGACAATACCTCCAGTTCTTGACATTTGATGGAAACATGATTCACTAGCGCCCTCTAACGGAGTTGAACGAACTGTTTTTTTTTTCGTATATTTAATTTTTCTTAAATTTTTTAATAAATTATAGAAAACTAAGACGTTTATGATATCGTCTGTACAATGTCAAAGTCGCGAATCTACAAAAACTGACGTTTGAGAGAAATAATGAGGTTTGAAGTCTCTAAACTGGCATAAAAATCGATTAATATTGTTGCTAAACCAGCTTCATATCGTTAATATCCGTAAAATGCATAGAATTGATGGAAATTAACATTTTTTGGTACCAGTTTAAGTACCTCAGACATCAGTATCTCGAAATTTAGCTTTTGCAGATTCGCGACTTTGGCATTGGACCGACGATATTTGATTACATGCGTAGCTTCGTCAAAATATCAGCAACATGCTATACTACCGCCTCTAGCGGCCTGGGCTATAGGCTTCCCGACTGTGTTGCTGTTGTAGTAAATATGTTATCTTCTTTGTAAACAATTATGACAGTGCGTGACCAACGAGACTTTAAACTCTTTAAATAAATATGTGTATGTATTTAAATTA
>JAHDVE020009583.1:0-27368 GCA_022606495.2 Halesus radiatus | reverse complement strand
ACAGAGGTTTTTATTTACTTCCTCTGGTACTCACTCACGCACGGTGCAATATGGGAGTTATTATATTTACTTATTGCTGAGAATCGTGACCCCCACTCCGATCTCCTTCGTTAGAAGGCTCTTCCATTCCTCGTTAAAAGACTCTTCCACTCCTCGCGATCCTGCGCTGCGTGGAGAGCCAAGGACACCGACGTTCCGGACGCCTGCGAAATTTGGTCACTCCAAAGCATCGGTGACCTTTCTCTGTTTCATGACCATGACCATGGGTTTTTCCAGGTTGGAGTTCTTGGTTTGGCGAGCAACATGTCCAAACAATCTGAGGATACGCTGTAGGCAGACAGTTGATAGCCTATTGTGGATGCCAAGCTCTTCCAGAAATGATATATTTGTGCCCCTGCTGTCCATGGAATTCAGAACATTTTCTTCCAGCACCACATTTCTAGGTCGTCTATCAGCTTCCTTTCGCTTGGTTTGAGTGTCCATGTTTCCACACCGTAAAGGAATAAGTAGAAAATCAGCGCCTGAACTAGTCTCATCTTGGTGGTTTTCGTTATGCACTCCATATCTTTTGCGACTTGCTCATGGCATCTTTTGTCATACAAATCCTTCTCTTCACTTCTGTTTCACAACCTCCTTCGTTCACCGTTTCTAGGTCTGTGAGAGCATTTGTTCTTACAAAGGTGTTTGTCCTGTCGATCATCATTAGTTCTGTTTTGGCTTTGTTGATCAGTAGACCTAGATTACGGCAATGATTCGTCTTTTCTTCAGAAGAAGCGATGAGGGTAGTGTCATCTGCATATCTGAGATTGGACATTTTTTGGCCACCAATGTTAATTCCACCTTTCCGACCAGTTATAACAACATGGGTCGATTCAATTGAATTTCCGGTTACAATGATCAAAATAATCAGCCGATTCCTTTCTTTTGTACAGAATATTAAATAGTTTCTTGGATACATAATATTTTTTAGGAACTGATTTTCGAATGACAAAAATGGACAGCATTTATCAATTTTATCTTAGACAAGAAATGCATAATTTGAAAATTTTCTCGGTTGGCCAAGAAAACTTGCCATCATGACACAAGCAACATCTTCCGCTTTCTGTGAAGTTTTCGTAATCTGGGAAAGTGTCTTTCTTTATAAAAAAAATAATTATTTACATATACTCGTATATTCAGGTTGAACTATGCAATCATTCAAAAAAAATATCTTTGTTCATCGCCCACCTTCCTTGCATCATATATGTCATCTATATAAGTTTTTCGGGATTTCGTCACTGGAAAGCCGTAGAAATTCCACAGAAGTACTATTTTAAAAAATAACCACCCTTGTGATTGATTGCCCGGAACTACTTGAACTAATTCAATTAAGATTGTCCAACAGACAAACCAGACCAAACCACACACTAATATGCAACACTAAGGCTACTCTCTGACGGTCCGGTGAGGAACGAACATTTCACTCGTTACTGGAGACACTGCGCAGAAATGTCCCACAATGAACTGTGTTGCAAACTGTTACCTTACTTTAGCAAACTTGACTTTTCTATGGAGTGTCTGCAGTAACGAGTGAAATGTTCATTCCTCACCGGACCGTCAGAGAGCAGCCTAACTCAAAATAAAACACCTTTATTTACCGCACTTCACTCATTTTTAACACTTCATAAACTGAATTCGACTTATTTAACTCATCCCCTTATAACTTCAAACAAATACATATCACTTTACAAATACTAGATCCATCCCCTTCCCCTCCCTCCCACCTTCTCATCATAGGCTAAACTTGTAACTTTTTTGTAATTAAATAATTAAGAACCTGGACTGAAAAGCTATTTTTAGTTCAGTTACTATATATATATATATTTACTCTTCTTTGTAAATACTGTAAAATATTAATAAATGGTAAATTGTTCTATAGCGCCGTTTAGTGACTAAAATTATCTCTTTAAAATTAGATTTGTTTTTAGAGTTTTCTTAAAAGATTTAAAATTGCTTTCTAACCTCAAACCAAATGGAAGGTCATTCCAAGAATGTGGGTCCAGTACATTGAAAGCTCTGTTCCCAAATTTAGCAGCATTCGTACGAGAGGGTTCAACCAGTCTATTCGACGCATCAGACTTGGCCGACCTGAGCGTGAGTTGCCTCTGAGTAAAGCTGCTCTCTGACGGTCCGGTGAGGAACGAACATTTCACTGCACAGAAAAGTCAAGTTTGCTAAAGTAAGGTAACGCAGTGTCTAGTAGCGAGTGAAAAGTTCATTCCTCACCGGACCGTCCGTAACGCAGAGAGCAGCCTAAGATTGTCCCTCACGCGGAGATCAGTGAAGTATTCATTCATTTATTTATTTGTATGAAACAAACAGCTTATATAGACAGGAAGTTTAACAAAAGGTAAGCCAACAAAGTTTCTTGTGCCAACAGTGGTTAAATACAGGTGTTTTATTAAAAAAAATAAGAGGAAGATAGGATCGGGACAGGAGATGCTCTAGATACGTTTTATACTCGTGCATCCATTTGCGGTCGTATTACTTCGGTTCGATATTTTGAAAGGGTGAAGAATGTCGATATTGTGAAATTGTGCGTTATATTGCGTACAAAAACGTGGATTTGGAGAATTTATCCTAAGACTTAAGAGAAGTATGATGGTGCCAGCCCGTTCAGTGTCTCATATACCATAAGGCACGTATATTTTTCTACTTTACCGCGGATATTAAGAAATTACAATAATACACTGCTCTAATAATGAAATAAACATTTTTAACGACACAATTAATAAATTTAAAAAAATTTTTTTACCATTAATATCAAACTGATAATGTGATGAAGCCCTTTAGTAAGTACTAGTTAACTTAGAATATGTTTTCGATCTTTCACTTGTTTGTCATTTGTTTTATTATCATTTTTGCCAGATAATAATTGTTGTTTATTATACTATTTAATTATTATTAATTTTTAAACATTCATGTATGAAAGTTTTGGGCATATTGCCTGTTTATGTACTAAAATAAAATAAATAAAAATAATACAAATTTTAAACTGTACTCTTTCTGTGTCTCGAAGCCAGCTTAGGCAGTGTACTAAACTGTTGGTTGTCCAATAAAAAAATATGTACGTGTATATATCCCTTTTAATAGATGGAAAATAGAATGCGACCAGAAGCAATAGTTAATGAGCCGATTTAAGTATTTGGCAGAGTGCTCAGAGCGGCAATATTGCCGCAACTTTGGATTGTTAAAACACAAATTACCAAACGAAATTATTGCGCATTATTATAAAAGGTTCGTTTCCAAACCGAACGGAACGTGGCGGCATGTTTCCATATTTTGCATCATATAATATGTCATTATGCATTCAACGTGATTATAACGTGATGTCGCCATAGACAGAGCGGAATATACTCTCAGTATCGCCCTGGTGAAAAACCACCATTCAAAATCGAAATGTTTTTTGTTTTTTGGGGAAGTGGAGGATGGGGAAGTACCTGGTTATTCAGATCTGACCACCAAACACCGCTAAAGCCATTTCAAGCAACGTTTCAGTTCTGAATGGTGGTCTTTAACCAGGACGATACTGACAGAATCTAGCACTCTGGAAAGTGACGCAAATATTCTACATAAAAAAAAGCGAATTTAATCAGATAATATTTATTTGCGCATACCGGTATTTGAACTCCCCGACCTCCGGATTCGATCCGTGGCCTACGATCGTAACCACTCAACCACGGAGACCGTCATAATTGAATTGGCATTACCCATGTTTAGTGATCATATCTTAATAACCAGGTACTCTCACACCTTATTATCATCCATCTCCTTCCCCCCTCTACTGCAATGGTTATAGCTCTGGGCAGTTGGGACTCTTGTGCGGTATTCACACAAAAACCCCAATTAAGAGAATGAGGTTGTTTCCTGCAACGAAATTTAACGTTTTCTACAAATTTATCATAATTTTATTTCTTTCATACTGATGTTATTACATTATGTACTAAGCCACTTGTTATAATCTTTTGTACAACCTGCTGTTATAATGTAACCACAGGTAAAACTGTTATTTATTACGCTGTAACTACTTATATTGTACCTACTTACTTATTTTTTTACTCTAATTATTATTGCATGTTCTATATTACTAAACTCCTTTGTATAACTATGTGATAAATGTATCAACATGTAAAAGCCTTCTAGGCGTGAATAAATATATAAATACATAAGTAAATATTAATTATAGAATGTTGAGGACAGAACTTATTGAATTTTTGGAAAATACTCAATTGCGCCCCGTGGGCGTGTTACGTAAAGGTTCATAAAATTAATGGCGCGGCCATAGATATTATTGGCGCGGCAATATGCGGTAGTGTCATTCGAATTTTGAATAGTACCGAATCGTGTCTCGTGACGTCACGGGTATACGTTTTTCCCATGTTCTCTTTGAAAGCTCATCTATGACTAAAGGTAGGTGGTATGTAGTTTTTCAAGTTTGGGTATGTATTGTGCATTGAATGTTTGAAAACAGTTATTTTATTTCTATATATAAAAATGAATGTTTGTCTGTCTGTCTGTCCTCGATTTGTTTAGCTGAAAATAGCACAGTTTGTTCTTATTAGTGCCGGGAAGGATTAGAGAGCAGTTTGAATTAAATTAAATATGTAAAACTGTTGCTCTAACGTTTTAAAATTAATATGAAAAACATTGAACCTTTCATGTTGTATTGAGGTTAGCCCATAGATATACCACTCTGGTTAGCCATAGAAACATATTCAAAAGAAGAGGGCTTGTTTTAAAATATTTTCAAAATGATATAAACAAGTACCCACTGAAGAACTTTATCATTTAGATACATTTTGATAAAATACATGTTTGAAATGAAATGAAATTTTCAAATGAATGTTTCTTTATATTTTCATATGAAGCGGTAACTTGGTGATGTGACATTATAATTTAAAAAATAAAACAATAACTTTGCTTACATCACTTTTATTCGTTCTATACTTTTGCCAACCGGGTTTCGCTACTACCGTAGCTTCTTCAGGGCAATATACAACTAAACTAACTGAACTAAGATACACATGTGTTATGGATTGATAAAAGCGGGCGAGTCAAGGGCCAAGGGTGAGAGATCAGCAGGTACCTGGCAGGGAAGGGCGTGTTCTTTGTTTATTGGGAATTATTTAAAAATCGGACTTTTATTTAAATTTATTTGGTTATTAATGAGTCTAGTATTAGTGTTTTTGGCTTTTCTTATTTCTAACGCTTCTAAATTATCTAGTCGAATGCCTATTCCATTTTTATGCAGTAAACTAGTGCCTGTATTTTTATTGAATGTGTGGTCTGTTTCTAAGAGGTGGTTGGCAAATTCCGAGAACCCATTATTATTGAGACATCTTAGGTGTTCTTTTTCCCGGATATTAACATTACGCGACGTTTTGCCTACATAAAACGCCGGGCAATCATTGCATTGAAGTGAATAAATGCCCGAGTGGCCTAAACTGTCTTCTTTATCTTTAAAGTTTCTTTGTTTAGATATAGTTAAAGTCGTCACAAGGCATTACTCTGTCGAATCAATTATGGCACCCAAACGACAAGCAAGAATTCACAACTTCGTAACTTAAAAATAAAAAAATTTTGCTAGAATTAATTTAAATAAAAAAAAAAACCCACAGAAAAGAGTGAATGGTATAAACCTGGATAATCATGCAACTCTTTTAGTTTGTAGTTGTTGCAGAGTCGATTCGTTTTTCTTAGGGTAGGCACTAGGTAGGGTTTGACGACTTCCGTGGTCGAGGGATAAGGCTCTCGACTACGAATCCAAAGGTCGCGGGTTCAAATCCCGGCGTGCGAAAATAAATTTTATTGAATTAATTTGTGTTGTTTCACGATTAATTAATTAAAAATAATATATAATATATTTGCGCACGTTCCAGAGTGGAAGATAGTGCCAGTTTCGCCCTGGTGAAATACTACCATTCAGAATTGAAACGTTGCTTGAAATGGCTTTAGCCGTGTTTGGTGACGAGATCGAATAGCCGGGTATTTCTCCACCTCCCTCTTCAATTCCTCAATTGGGGATGCCATAGTCTCACTGGCTCCAGACGGTTGGGAGCAGTTGGGACTCTTGTGCGGAATTCACATAAAAAAGGCACAGCTTTTCAGTCTTTATGGACTGCATGCCACTGCTATTGATTGACGCTTGCTCGCAGTTAACTGGGTCATGCCCCATACGCTTCGCGAAGTCAGAACGGAGCTAGTGATTAGCAACAAAAAAACACATTATTTGTTTACAAGTGGTATCGCATTTAGCAACAATATAACAGAATACAGATGATGGTTAATGATATATATATATGTAGGTATATATATATGTATTGCAACAGGTGAATCGTGTACCAAGCATTAGTTATAGGAATATTGAATGGTACTTTCCGGGTTATTGTTTTTATGACTTGTTATTATTGTTATTGTTCTTATTATAGATTCATAATGGGGTATTACCAACAGCACGCCTTTACTCGATGGATTTTTAAATACGTGCAATTGCAAATATACCTTTCAGTAACAGTAAAAGAATTTTCACTTTATTGAAATAACTTATTGAAGCTCCATGGTCATATTTACGGCCGTTCTTCCCAACTTTTCGAATGATCAATCAGAGTCACCGATCAGCCAAGTGTTTTCAGTATTCACTCTCTTTGCATGTTTACAAGCATTTTTTAACGTAAATTGTCTATGGAGGTGTCCGCCCATTGTAAAATAGTGTCCGCCCACTTTCATACACGTTGAAATAGTAGCCGCCCACTTTTAAGACGATAAACTGACATCAAATTAAAAAAAATCAATTTGAAATTAATATAGATGAGTAAATATTGTATTCATTATGAATACATATAATTTGTTTTAAAAACTAATACATAAAACAACATTTTATACATCACAAACGTGTGCGTTAAAAATATGTTGAAAATAAATTGTTCGCTTGACCTTTGATAATAATGCAAAGCACATTTTTCGTTTCGTACATTTAACGTTTCTCTTCCAAAAAACAAGACAAATCGTAGCTTATAATAGGTAAAATAAGTTAGGTTCTCTTCAGTTTTATTAAAAAACATACAAAAAACATGTTTTTAACATTCGAAAACGGAAATCAATCTTGGTCATTTAATATTTGGATCGCGTAAAATAGATCGCAAACTAATAATGACATTTAACATTTCGGTAATATTTTTTAACTTTTTTATAACTAGTCATCTGCTGAGCGGGACTTAATGCACACAAATCGATATCCTAAATTGATCATAAATTATTCCAATGGGAAGAGCATAATATGTGGATTTTGGCTCAACAGTTGCTGAGTAAAGTTGGGAAGAACGGCCGTAAGGGCAGGTTGTTTCGGGGCATTTCAACGTTAAGTCAAAATTTCAAAGTTAATATTCAAGTTCTATGAAAGTTAAGTCCTTTTATTATTACATTATCAGCCAGTAGTTTGACAGCGCTTGAATAATAACAAAACTTGAATGGAGCTTTCACAGAGCTTTAATATGATTGAAATTTTTTCTCGTCGAGTGAAAAACAAGACAAAACGTAGCTTTTAATTACTAAAATAAGTTAGGTTCTCTTCATTTTTTTTAATTTATTTTTTTGACATTCGAAAATTGAAATAAATCTTTGTTATTCAATATTTGAATCGCGTAAAATAGATCATAAACTATTGATGACATTTGACATATCGGTTTGTTCACCCTATTGACACTTTTTATAACTAGTCCTCTGTTGAGGAGAACTTAATCCACAAAAATCGATATGCTAAATTGATCGTAAATTTGATCGAGAGTTTCTTTGGGAAGAGCGTATTTGTGCATTTGAACAGTGTTGAGGCAAAGTTTCGGCTCATCAATTGCTCAGTATGGTTGAAAAAAACGGCCGTTAATCATTGAATGATAACATTAACAAATCACAAATGGAATACGAAACAGAAAAATACACAAATAATAAAAATGATTGCATCTGGGAATCGAACCTAGTATCTCTCGTCTACCGGGAAAGTAATAAGGTTTCTTTAGCCCAGTTGTCTTAGAGTGCTGTCCCGGTAAGACAATAGATCCAGGGTTCAATTCCCATATGCGATCGTTTTTTTTTTCTTTGTCCTTTTTCGTTTATTTCATGCGAGATTTGTTAATATTATGATTAAATAAAAAGCGAAAGAATTATTTTGGAGGAAGTCATTTATAAAATAACCCTAAAACACCAACCTCCGTCGAATCGACTACGCCAAACACTATTTAAAAGTGTTTCTTTTTTTGAACAATTTTTTGTTCAAATTTTTTTATGGAATCTCATTCGGCATCTAGTACAAAAGATTGGTGCACATTTTTCATTTATTTGACGGCCGAGGGGTAAAGTCGTCGACTACTGATTTTATTTAATTAATTTGAGTTATTTCACATTTCATTCATACAGAATATTATATATGCAGCATACTCTCACTATCAACCTGGTGAAAAATCACCACTCAGAATTGAAACGTTGTTTGAGATGGCTTTATCCGTATTTGATGATTGAGAACTGAAGAGCCAAGTACTTCCCCATCTTCATCTTCCACATCTCCTTCCCCTTTCATATAATTCATCCTTACAACATACTCCAATTGGGGATACTAGGGTCTCACTGCTCCCGGTTAACAGGGAGAATTAACAGATTTACAGCGTGTTCAAGCAGGCGCGTCACAGAATCGACGAAGGTTTGTAAATACGTTAATTTTTACACGTGCATTTTTCCATCGTCTGCGATCTCTCAAAAAATCAAATAGACGAAAGCAAACAATATTCTTTTAATAGTACCTAAGACCTTTTATCTGTCGGCCAACATTTTCTTTGACTCGTGTAATTTTTTTTAATTTTTGGCCTCGGTAATAATCATTTCACATGGCGGCTACTGATTTTTTCTGACAATTTTATAGACACTATTTAAACTAAAAACATATGTGTTTTTATGTGGATACCTTAATAAAATATCAAATTAGTTAAACCATATATTTTTTACAGAATTAGTTCGTTCGATCTATTTATGATAAACTTTTTAATACTTAGTCGAATCAACGAAGGTTTCTAATAACACATCTCTACATATAAAAGTGAATGTTTTCCTGTGTCCTTGATTTTCTTGAAAATTACTTGATCGTTTTCACTGAAAATATCACAGCTTATTCTTATTAATATCGGAAAGGTTTAGAGAGTAATTTGAATGAAATTCAATATGTAAAACTGTTACTATAACGTTTTAAAATTAGTCTGAAAATCATTGAACCCGACATGTTGTATTGAGGTTAGCCTATACATATACTCTGGTTAGCCACAGATTACATATTCAAAAGAAGAATGTTTGTTTGGGAAGTTTAGAACTTTATTATTTAGATATATGTTGTCACCCAAACGACAAGCGAGAATTCACAAATTCATAACTATTCGTACACATCAAATAGGATATTATAAAAAAATGCAGGTAATCTAGGATTAATTCAAAATGTCTACGATGTACTCTCGCAAGAGTCATGCGATTTCACCGTGTATTGAAATATTGAACAATGATGTGTTAGATGTATTTAATAATGTAATTAGATAGTGTACAACTCGCTTCCATGTTGAAAGCAGACGTGTGCTGGGCCGACCTTCACCCAATATGCAAAGTGACTAATAAAAAAATAAAATAAATCATCTTCAACATGGTTTATTGACTTGACTTGGTTTATTTTAACTTCACGTTTCTCTCTGCACGACTAAAAAATGTGTGTCATGTAAATGGTCCTTTGTTATCCGATTTATGTTTCAATCGAAGATTTATGCCCGTCTCATACGACGAATATATTATGATATTAATATAAATATTCGCGGCATATCTCACGATATCGCTCGCTATATAAAATATCGTACAGTCGTCACAGACGGGTAATATAATATTTATATACTCGATTCAGCCTAAGAACAACCCGCTGTGATTCGAAATTAGGTTCGTACTGCGCATACCCCACCCTCCCACCTTCGTCGCATCACCCCGCGCACGGCTCGCGCCTACGTTCCACCAATTCAATAAGTTTTTGACTGTTTAAACGGAGAAAGTGGTGGGGTAAGGGAGCAGATACATGCGCGCCCACAGGTCGTTCTAACATTGGATCTAGAATAACTTACGTGTACTCGACCTTGCTCGGGATTATGAATGGTTTGGAGTAGAGTTTTGATGCTATGAATTCTAGTAAACTGCATGTAATTTTAAGGTGAATACAATTTATTTGATTTTATTTATTTATTAATTATTAACGCCCTGATGGGCTTTTACATATGTTCAAAAATTTACATGATTAAGTGCACAATACAGAAAAAAATGTTTTAGTTTAAAAAAAGAAGATGATACATAGTTGGTATATAAGTGTAAAATATTATTAGTGGCCTGTGGTACATAAAAGCTGAAAAGCTGTTCCTACCTTTAGAAAAACGAACCTATAAAATGAAAAGTCAATATATTTTTATGGGTTGTTTTTCTATAATATTTCATTTTATTGATAAATTGTTTCTATGAGTCAAATTTTTATTTTTGGGGATACATAACTAAAAGCTGTGAAATATTACGCTTACGCTATTAATAATTTTTGCATATATTTTTGAAAACAGGTAAATAATGTCACCCCTTCATTGAAGGTTTTATCCTTTTGATTTATTGTTGTTGTTCATAGTTTCCAACACCACCGTCAGGTCAAATTCTAATATAACATCCCGTACGCTTATTTATTCAGTTGTCCACAACAATTAGCGGTAGATTACAATAATATTACGGTTATCAAATTTTCATTGCACAAATCATGCCCGAACTTTAAAAACTACACACAGCCTACCTTTGGTAATAGAGCAATGAACCCCACAGCATATGATATATATATATGTATATTAATGTATGGAAGACGGAAAAAAAAAAAATTAGGTAATAAAGTTTACATGATATATCATATATAATAACTAGAACATGACACGGAGAAGAAAAAAAGGGTGTTTTCATATTACGGATTACATGAAAATGTATATAATACATAATATAAAATAATACATAATGCGTAATATAGGGCATGTTACAGAGAAAGAAAAAGAGGAACAAATTTTTGGTTTGTTTGATATATAAATAATAAACAAAATAACTACACAATGGCTCCTATTCTATAATTGTTAAGAATTAACAGTTTTATTACTTACCCTATCCCTACATCTACCCCTACAGCTACCCCTATCCCTACCCGTTTTATTTTTTATTTTTTTAATTTTTTTATTAGAAACACAAACAAAATATTTACATACAATCATCCTGCAATATATATCATATATATTCATTCGGCTTGTAAATATATCTAATAAATGTGTTTACAACATGTGTGGTGCAATAAAGCTTATTAAATATTTAGTTACAAATAATAATGTTTATTTACCTATTTCACTGAAATTCGATGCGTGCAAAAACACGACAGTGCAATAACGATTTTGTTTGTTTGCACGATGGCCAAAGAAACGAAGATGTTAAAATTTTGTATGCAAAATAATATTTAGGTGTCTGTCCAGAATAAAATAAAATTTCTTGTACATCATTTATATATCATTCGTTCAATATCCTTATCAGTTTTTTCGTGTTTATACTTTCCAAGTACAAAAACTCATCCACAATGCATTAAAAAGTTGTCCACATTAAACAACAAAAACATTACTAGAGCACGCCAGGATTTCAACCCGCGATCTCCGGATTCGTAGCTAAGCATCGTAACCAATCAACCACGGAGGCTGTCAAAAGGTTAACCTTCAACATTGCACAAGGGGCATCTTCTGTATTTAATGATGGCAGTAGGAGATTTTTACATATTCTCATTGTCAGGTTATTCGTAATCCGGGAATTAACGAAAAATTAAAAAAAAGTTAAGTAATATAACCTTCTGAATCCACGAAAGCCTGATCTTCTCCCACTTCCTCGTTTTACACAACCTACTTTCTGTAACTCTACAATCGTAACCTTCACTTTCCGCCACGTAATACGTCGGTAACTCGACCCGTTCTACTTATGTCATTTATTACGATCGCATGTGTATTTTGCCGTATGAAAACCTTTCATATCGTCAAATAATAATGTGCAATTCGTTCAATGTCATAGCAATGTAAAGAGGATTAAAAAATTAGTGTGGTGACCCAAACAAGTAGAAAGTACACAGTTTTTTTTCCGCGAGGGGGTCACCAATACAAATTTTGAGTGCCTATTCACCTTGATTTTTTTACTGAGCACATACCAACATTTCCTCGGTCATTTTTTGTTTCTTATTGTATTAAAGTTAAACTTGGTTATTAACGAGCATGAGGGGACCGATTAAATTTGCTCCTTATAGCCGTTACTCGTAATATCAGATTTTTTTTTAAACGTATGTACCTACCTCTACCATCAATATGTAAGCAAAATAATGTTTTTTTTTAAATTACTGCAATAAAATATACGTTTGTATATATATTATTACTAAAATATTTAAAAAAATCAGTGATATGCCGGTCTAGCTTGTTGCGCGTATTATTTCGGTTGTCAAATTCTCACTTTTCATACATCACTAGCTTGCGCTATTGTTATTGGTTTCGGTTGTAAAATTTCACTTTTTTGTATTGTGTTAATGTAAATAAATATATAAAACTGTTCTAATGGTGTGTTTGTTTTTTATTGTTTCAGTGGACGATGCTAGTGGCCGCTATACGGCTGGTTATTACTGGGGTAATGCCTACTGGACTGGTTCCGCTGATCTGTGTGACCACGTCGCGGCTTCTGCGGAAATGTCAGACGATAGTGAGTAGTTACCTTCTTTGATCGCTTCGATAGCACACACTATCCACAAAAGCACACCTTCATTCTCCTTATTTGCTCTGTGACCTATCCCTTAGACATGGCGCCAATCCCATGTCACTACAGCGGACTAATACTAGGCGTTGACGACAATTCGAAAAAACGTCAACGACGTTATCGTTGGTGATTGTTAACTGTTGAATATAACAGTTGGAAATAACGCCGACGTTGACGCGAACACTTAGGTTGAGTATTTTCATAGAAATTCAAAACTAACAATGTAAATTAGCGCTATTTTTATATATTTTTTTATATTTTAAAGGTTCCCGTTAAGGATAAAAGAAACGTGATACGCGTTCACAAATGGTGCTAATTTTAATATTTCAGATAAAAAACACTTTTAGCAAGTAATGATTTTAAATATTGAGATGAATTGTTTGTTGACGGGTGTAGTCACGGAATATGAAATGGAAAAAAACTTTTTTTTTGGAATGACATATTGAAACTTGTAAACCTCACTGTAATATATTTTTAATCATTGAAGATAAGTGATGATGTAAGTGATGAAAAGTGATGATGTAAGTGATGAAAAGTGATGATGAAGTGATGATAAGTGATGATGAAGATAAGTAATGATGTAAGTGTCATGAGCAAGATTAAGAAAGGGACGCTTAGATGGTTTGGGCATGTAGAGCGAATGAACGAAGAAAGGAATCTAAGGAGAATGCATGTCGCGAATGTGAATGGAAGAAGAAGCAGGGGACGCCCGAGGAAGACATCGCACGATCAAGTGATTCAAATAGTTGAGTTGGGCCATGTCAAAAGTCGGAATAATAGAAGAGAATGTATGAGACGATGTATGAATGTGAATGAAAAAAGAAGCGAGCTGTTTGGCGGTCTGTCCTCTCTGCCTACCCCTGCGGGGAAACGGCGTGATGGTGATGGTTAGGTGAAGATAATATTAACATCTCTCAAATCGAAACATTAAACCGAAAAGACACAGAAAATAAAAAAAGATAGCAGCTAGTTTGATACGGAGTCCACACCTCGCTGACGGATTAATTATTGTTATTATTTCAGACCTAGTTGTATTATATAGAGTCATTAACCATCTCATTGACAGCCCTGCTATCGTCGCCACTATTAAATTACATGTACCGACGAGGAACACAAATTGTAACATTTTTCAGCAACACGTACACAACCAACTATCAGTTACACCCACTAACCAATACAATGCATGATCTGGGCAACAAGTTTGAAAGCATTGTTGATGTATTTGCTGACTCCATTTATACGATAAAGCGTCATCTATACCAGCGCTTTGATGAATCCTACAATCAAATACTGCAGCGTTAATGATTTGTGTTATAATATTGTTTCAGTTTTCTATTTTAGGTTACTGTTAAACATTTTAAAAATATTCTTAAACATTTTATTATTTAAAAACTCACAAATAAATAAATAATGCCATCAAACATGGCTATCGTGGCATCTCTGTCATAAAACTGTTTGGATTTTCTGATGGGAACCCCCGGAGTCTGCAACAATTTTTGTCATGGCTCGGCGTCGGCCAGTACGCTTCCATCTCCATTTGTTTCTATTCGTATTATTCACGGGCCCTGCCCATTGCCATGATTATTCTTATTCAATGACTAATGCTAGCCCTACGGCATTTTATACCGTGATAAAGACCTAATAATCACATTGAATAATAAATAATGGAACCTTATCACTGTAATTCAGAGATATGTATCTCTTGAGATATAAATTCCGTCTCAGGCGACCTTGACATAGTACTACAAAACTTCATAGCATCGAACATAAGCCCGAGAATTATAGGGTCTCTTAATACAGGCTGGGTCAAGATTACGCATATAGCGAAACACCGATTTAAAAAAAAAAATCCATTACAGCTGGTTTCATGGTTTTTTTAAATGTGAATAACACACAACAATCCCAACTACTCCCAACCGTCCAGAGTCAGGGGGGATTAAGGGCCACCACTCAAAAATTGCACTAAACATCCCTTAGGAGTTTGCTAACCCAAGAAATACTATGTAAATTCTAAACGGGTAGTTCGAAAAATGTATAAGGTTTCAAAAGATAAAAATCACCAAACCATAATAATTTAAATTATATGTAATACATTCCAAAATGTCTGAAAATGGGTGCAGTTTGAAAACCATTGAAAGCAGCATTGAACGTTTTACCTCAAATTCCAGTACATATTTCAGATAGAATTTAAAAGTTTACAGTTTGAGGATTTTTGTCTCTTTAAGCCTTATACGTTTTCCTAACTACCCGCATTGTAAAATATTTTTAAGTAACAGCAAGACATTTTATTTTAAACTGTACAAATTATCGACAAAAATGTCGACTTTAGCACACTGAAGTTCAAATGTATCAGCATTTACTCCGTTTCCAAGTTCAAATCTATAAGCGGTAACTCCATTTCCAAGTAAAAAATCTATCAGCGTTAACTCCATTTCAAAGTTCAAATCTATAAGCGGAAACTCCGTTCCCAAGTAAAAAACCCATCAGCGTTAATTCCGTTTTCAAGCAAAAAATCTGTTAGCGTTGGGCAGAAAGCAGCCTGTGCAGATTGAGATGAGCGCAAAATTTTAGCCGCGACGTTTATTGATAATATTTACGTAGTCATCTAGGAAGCGAACGGAGTCGATAAACTAAACGATGTATCTATTAGTCGATGTCAACTGTCAAATAATGTCGAGCTCGCCAATTTCGACTAATAACCGATTTTGTTGATAAAGACTTTTTATCGTTTATGAAGACGGCTCATTCATTTTTAATACTACGCGTACAGAATGAAATAACACTTGTAACGCTTTGAACTTTACCAGTCATCTTAGGCCACCCGGTACGTTATTACTCCAGAAGTTGAAAACTTTCTACTGAGATGATTACGAGACCCTGACGCAACAGAGATGCTGCGGTGATGGTGGACCACGACCCGCTTTTAAATATTATATACAGTCTCATCTCATTATGTACATCTCTGAGGTCTAGACTCTACACATTCCAAGATCGTAAACCGTAGAATGAGATTAACACTTTAAAAAATAAATGTTTGTTGGCGATGTACATACAGAACATGGAATGGCATAAATTGTCATTGTACGTTACTGAATAAGTTAAAATAATATATTGGAATAAAAAATATATAAAATAAAATAATAAGGACTTGTTATAAAAAGTTTCAACAAAGTGAAAAAATGTAAGAAAAATATCAAGCGTTTGATCCGTGATCTGTTTTTCGCCATATATATATATATATATAAAAGAAAGACAAATATTCCCTGGTTACGAATAACCTAACAGTATTTGAAAATCTCCTACTACCATCGCAGCAAGCGGAAGATATTGCCTGTGTCGTAATGGAGGGCTTAGCCAGCCGAGGAATTGAACTCACGACGCCTGGGTGAGACCAAAACGCGATGCCAACTCAGCCACTGACCGGTCAATGACTAAGATTGATTTCAATTATGTTTTTTTTGTATGTTTGAAATAAAAATAACGACAATCTAACTTACTCTACTTATAATAAGCCACATTTTGGCTTGTTTATCACAGAGGAGAAACGTCAAATGTCAAATGTAGGAAACGTTCGCGGCACTAGCAAAAGTCAAGCTAACACCTTATTTTTCTGCATATTTTTAACCCATGGTATTTAAAACATGTTGGGTATATTCATAATCAATAAAATATTCTCGTCTACGTTAATTTACTATTGAAAGTTTTTACTATGATGTCATTTTGTTGTCTATGAAAGTGGGCGGGCGCCCTTAGGATGAACCACGATAAAAAAAGCTTGGAAGCAGGCGAAATGAGCGTTGCTCGACAACATTGGGCTGATCGGTGCCTCAGTCAACCAATCAATCGAAAAGTTGCAAAGAACGGCCGTTAGAGTGAATGTTCTGTTTTAGAAGCCTAAAAGCTTAATTTAAAATAAACTAGCTGATGTGTACCCGGCCATGTTCGTTTTTTTTTTTAATAAAGTTATTAAGTTGTGAATTCGTGCTAGCCGTTTGGGTGCCATAATTGATTTGACAGCGAAATTAATGCCTTGTGACGACTATTACCATCTCTAAACAAAGAAACAATTTGAAAATTTCATTTCATAACAAACGATTATTTTTTCTAAATAATAAAGTTCTTAAATGGGTACCGACTCGTGTTTTCCATTTTGAAAATAATCTACCCAAATAAACATTCTATTGAATATGTAATCTGTGGCTAACTAGAGTGGTATATCTATGGGCTAACCTCAATACAACATGGCGGGTTCAATGTTTTTCATAATAATTTTAAAACGTTATAGTAACAGTTTTACATATTGAATTTCATTCAAACTACTTTCTAAACCTTCCCGGGACTAATAAGAACAAACTGTGATATTTTCAGCAAAAACAGTAACTTTTGAGAAAATCGAGGACAGACAGACAAACATACATTTTTTTAATATAGATATTGCATAAATACCATCGAAACGCGATAATGTTTTAAATTTTGTTGAAATTTATTATTTGTTTGTCGGTTGACCCCCATAGGTAAATCAAATAATAAACATCATTCGAGGCTCTCTTCGTTATATTGTACTCGTATTGATGCGGGAATGTTTATCGTTTGTACAATAAGGAATTTTTTTTTACCAGTAATGACGTTCAAACGTAAATAATACCAGTACATTTAGTTTTTTATTCTAAAGTTAGTTTTCGTGGTTAAAATAATTTTCAAAGTTTCAATGATTCAAAGACCGCCAAAACGCTCCAAATTTATGGCCGGTCAGTTTTGAGGTTAGAATGTCAAATGTCAAAATAAGGATGAGCTTTACCGTACATAATTTTATGTTCTATTCTTGGTAAACCGTATCTAAACATAAGTAATAAAATTATGTACCTTTTTAGAAACTTTAATTCGAAGAATAATAATAGTATTGAGCATTAACGTTATCATAATATCCGTATTGATAATTGGTTTGATCATAAATACTCTAATTTATTTCATGAATATTAGTTGTTTATTTTGAACAACAATTATAGAGCTTAAAGTCACCCAAATTAAGATTAAATTTCGCCAAAAATAAAAAAATAAAATACATATTTAAATTACAAAACAAAATTGAAAAATATTTTTTTTCATACTAATCCTAAAACAGAATGCGCACGTGACGCCAGATGTTCCAAATGCGCCAACATAACAAGGTGCTTTGATGAGATGAGTTTTTATTCACGTTTAAATAACGATTTGTGAATTCTACGCATAATTACATATACTAAAAGTTATATATTCAGAATCGGCGTTTGCTGATCTACATGAATATATATATTTTGAAGTCATTATATTTTTTAATGGAGTTCCTCATTCTCTAGGAATTTTAAATTCGTATGCGATTCGTAGCTCGAACTGGAAGCGCGTATTTGAAAGTGTAGATTGATTTCTAGCAATTATTTTATAAATTTCAATAATATGTCAGTGCTTATATGCCTATATGTACGCGGAATGCACGCCTCTGCATTGGCACAGGTATATGACATGAAATCAAATGAACTTAACTAAGTGTTTATAACGTGGATATCTGATTTACAAATGAAAATCCACCCACCTCTTTTAGTCGTACATAAATAACGGGCCAAGCCCTTCATTGTGTTAAAACCATTATTTATCAAAATGTCATGTTACACGATAGAAAACTAACGAAATAAATACACGTTTTTGAACTACCTTAAAAATGTTTTCGTTTACGTTCCTTAACTTTCAGTTTTCTTTAAAACTGGTATTTTTACATAACTGACGGATGGCTAATTATAATCATCTTAACACTGTTGTAATGATCACAGAACGTTAAAAATGGTGTTAAATATACGGCATGTGGAGTCTTTGCCCATTGTAGTCAATATACTATAATTAACACAACGTATAATGGATGATAGGTAATAATGAAGAGACACCGGACAACCACGCATGTCTTTAAAATTATTTATCTATTTTTTTAATATTGTATACGCTCTATTTGGGCCTTTACATATTTTGTTTTAAAATTCAAATTACAATAGTGACACAGATGCAAAAAAAAACCAATATAATATTTAGCATTCATGAAATACAACAACTAAATATTTAATTTGTCTCACATCGCATTTCAGCAATAACATCGTGCAAGTGCCATTCCCAATAATTAGCAACAAAGGCGAATATACAAAACACACCTTATATTTACTGATACTTGTGAAATGAGAGAAAAAGTATTGCCTTCTGGGTGAAGTCTAGGTACAAGTGAATTTTTTAATGACTCAGTATTGTATAAAAAATTAACAGTTGAATAAAAAATTTGATCAAGTAGTTCTAGTTGAAATATTGAATTTATTTAAATTGACTAAATCAGGGCTGTATTTATTCCTGCAGTCTCGCATTCCATATCTCTCTAACAAGACCATCAGGCTTCTTATCAGGAATGCTGAGTATTAGTAGCTTTTGACAATATACGGAAAACTGCTTTGATTACAATGGCCAATAACCTCTTGAACGTTCATATTAGCAATTCTGAAATTTTAGAAAAAGTTCTCATTGCTTCCCTGATAATTTAACAAGAGTGCCTGTGCACAGATCTTTCTTTGTTCCGAGATGCAAAACTAATCTGCCATTGGTAAAGTCCCTCGGAAGAATGATCATGCTCTTAAATGCGCTAGCGCCTCATGTGGACATTTTCCAAGTGCATATTGTTAAATTCAACATGCTGTTAAGTATGTCGTAATTCCTTAAAATAATTCAGGGATTTACCAAAGACGGTTTTAAAAAGCCTTCGCGTCATTATGAAAAATTATAAGAAAAATCTGCCATAATTATAAGCGTGAAAAATATACTTCAATTGTACGAGTTTGTTCATAAAACAAAGAATATCAATGATCACAATTGATTTCTAAGTAAATCTGTTACTACCGAAAATATTCATAAATCTATTCAAACAATAAAAATATTACGCAGGGGTAAATCTCTCTATACATAGAAATGAATGTTTGTCTATCTGTCTGTCCTCGATTTTATCGAAAATTTCTTGACCGGTTTCGCTGAAAATAGCACAGTTTATTTTTATTAGTGTCGGGAAGGTTTAGAGAGTAGTTTAAACGAAATCCAATAAGTAAAACTGTTGCTAGAGCGTATTAAAATTATTGTGAAAAACATTGAACCAGCCATATTGTATTGAGGTTAGCCCATAGATACACCACTCTGGTTAGCCACAGATTACATATTCAAAAGAATAAGGTTTGTTGGGTAGAATATTTTCAAAAACACGAGTAGGTACTTACTTAAGAATTTTATTATTTAGGTATATTAAGATTTTTTTTTAAATAAAATAAAATTTTGTAATGAATGTTTCTTTCTTTAGAGATAGTAATAGTCGTTATAAGGCATTATTTTAGCTGTCAAATCAATTAAGATATCAAAAGGACACGCAAAAATACACAACTTTATAACTTTATTAAAAAAAAAACAAAAATCATTCCGAGCAAGGCCAGGTACACATCAGCTATGTATAGTATATTATGAAATAATGTACGTAATCTTGGATTAATTTAACATGTCTATGATAAAATTGTAATAGTCGTCACAAGTCATTACTTTCGCTGTCAAATCAATGGCACCCAAACGACAAGCAAGAATTCACAACTTCATTCAAAAAAAATATTATATAAACAAGTCGCCTCTCAATGTGACCTAAACTCACTTTGAAAATGGCTTTGAACACCGAAACAGCTGTCACAATAATAGAAACCTAAAATATTTGCAAAAAATTGTTCTTTTCCTCCAAGGCTAGGTTAGGATACATCAAAATAAATCCCTACAAAACGACACTAAACGAAATTAAAAAATAATTCATTCTGAAAAATGAAACAGTCGTGAAAATGATGGCACAATACTTTCCTTTTACCAGTTACCATAAAGGATGACATGTATCGTTCTATGTTCCAGTGAAAGTGTTTCTATATACAAAACCACACGCCATACAGAAAGCCATAAGATAACGGCAAAGCCATTATGGATTGTGTAACGATTGGTCGAAGAAACGCGTCAGTTGTTATTAATTGACCAATTAATCATTTTACTAAACGTGTACAATGTAATAACGGTTTATAAATAACGTTAATCAGTTACATATTCACTGATACATCAATTAAACATCGTTCAGTGTTTATGGAAATATGTTTATAAAGACACAGTATCACAGTCTTCCTCACTAGGGTTTCCTGTTATGAGGCGGCCTGCACTTTTTTTTCTAAAAACCTGTTAGGAAACAATACTGTAAAGATCTTTCAGCCATTAATACCATTGTATTATTCATTAAGTAAATTATAAGCCAATTAAGAAAACATTGAATTTTTAATTATTTTTATTGAGATTTAAAAGCCACATTTTAATATTTAATCATATAAGAAAACATTGCGTTTATATTAAATTATGTACGGGAAATTTTTGTTCCAACGTAAGTCGGTCGTTTTTAATTTAATGCATAGTCCACCATGATGGTTATTTTAATATTTATTTATTTTTTGACGGCATAACACATTTTTTTAAATCACCGTTAGCCCCCAAATAATTGTTAAAGGTGCCTCTATAATCGCGAAAATCAATTCCTTTAATGGCCTATATTTCATAATTTAAAACCAAAATAAAAAAAATACTTCTCATCCATACTAGATTTTTACTAAACCTTTAAATTAAAAACAAAATATCATTCAGTTTGGATGGGTATTTTGGCGTCAAATCCAAAATTAAGTTTTGTATGAAACAGGCCGCGCAGCCGTTCCTCTTAATATCGAATATATAATGCAAGGACTTTTTATTGTGTCAATCGCGACGTACGTCAATGACCGCGATGTTGACTTTCGAGCAAGGGACGCCGAGGAAATAATTCGATGGTGAATACTTTAACGCACGGTCAAGATCGCAACCCGAAAACACGAACTCATTTTTTTAAAGATGAAGATTCTTGGGTTACGAATAAGCCGACAGTATATGAAAATGTACTATTACCATCAGTAATCAGAGTAAAAGATATTGCTTGTGTCGTGATGGAGGACATAGCCAGCCGAGAAAATGAGCTCAGAACAGCTGGGTGGGACCCAGACGCGATGCCAATTGAGCCAACTCAGCCACTGACCATTAAAAACTTTGTAAACTTTAATGCAAGTAAAATATTTTGTTTTATTTCTGGATTTTCACATTTTAAACACGGTCACTGCTTTACCACACATCTCCTCCTCAGGGGCAGTCCAACGAAAAAACTATTTTTGTATCATGAGGAAGGGGCAAAATATTATGTGTATTATTTAGACACATTCACTTAAAACCCTATTAGTGAAATCAAATCTATTTTCCATCTGTAACGTTTACTGCATGTATGCTTCATTAGTGTACCTATGCTACCTACTGACCAACCGTTATCGAGAGAGCATCAAAACTGAATGCATGGGGTCGAAATGACCCTCGACTAATAGAAACTCACACAATGGACAAAAATAATAAAATACTACCTACTACGTGCCCACGACCCTATTCAACTTTAGGAGACTTCCGAGAATTGAGTGTGTATTGCTCAAAAAGAAGAAAATTTTGTGTAGAAATTTGACGAAATCTCTTATTTAACAGTCCACCCCCTTTCGCAAAATGCAAACGTTGGTTATGCAAAAAGTAAAACGTACCCCTCAAACAAAATATAGCATCTATATTGCAACAGTGCTTCGCTCGAGATATGTTTATGATTCTGAGTGTAGATGTAGTGCGGACGGCCAATTTGATTTTTAAAGGCGTTTCATTGATTGGATAATTGTTTTTAAAATACGTCCCTAAGGAGGTTCATTTCTAAAACATCAAATCAACTTTCTTACTTCATCTGCCAGTTTCATGCCTCACTGTCATCCACCAGGGTTGGTATTAGGTTTCTATTGTGGGCTGCTAGCTTTTGCTTCTTTATTATACGCTTTTTTTCTGTTGATTTTTGTTAAAAATTACCATTAAAACAATAAACAACTTCCATTTGAAAAATTTACGAACACGTCAATGACTAACACCTTATAAAATTATGTAAACGTTATGGTTGAAAATTGTTATAAGAAGTGTGGTTTTATAGTTGAATTTTATGACAGAGAGAGTGTGGCGAAAACTATTCAATTATCGTATTTCGCGAAAATAAAATTTTATGTGCAATTTCACATTGAGAGTGAGATGTTTAATAATTTAATGTGTAGAATTCACCCATCGATGTAATCTGAAATCGATTGTTCACTTTCGCCACTTTATTCCAAAAAATAACTTATTAATTTTATTTTTTATTTTTATTAATTTATTAATTACTAGCTGATGTGTACCCGTCCTTGCCCGGGATTTTTCACTTGTCATTAGGGTGCCATAAGACAGCGAAAGTAACTATCTTCAAATAAAGAAACATTCGTTTGAATATTTTCTTTTATTCGAAACCTTTATTTTTTCAAAACATATCTAAATCATAAAGTTCTTAAGTAGGTACCTAGTTGTGTTTTCCATTTTGAATATATTCTACCCAAATTTTTTTTTTTTTTTTGATTTTACGGATTCTTTCGTAATCCTCTAACTAGCTGGGGCTTATACAAATACCCCTCATGTGTTCTGGCTAACTAGTACTCCGGCCACTTTGGCCTTATTACTATTACCATCTGATGGTTTTATTTAAATTGACTGAATTTATTAATTACATTTCATGACTTTTAGGGAAAAGATCTTAACTGGATAAAAGTTCTACCCAAAAAAAATTCTTCTTTTGAATATGCAATCCGTGGCTAACCATAGCGTTATATCTATGGGCTAACCTACAAAATGGCGGGATCAATGTTTTTCATACTAATTTTACAACGTTATAGCAACAGTTTTACCTATTGGATTTCATTCAAACTCTTTTCTAAACCTTCCCGGCACTATTAAAAACAAACTGTGATATTTTCAGCGAAAACGGTCCAGTTGTTTTCGAGAACATCGAGGACAAACAAACAAACAACCTTACATTGATTTTTATATATAATAAAAAAAAGAATATAATAGCCATTATGCGATGCTCTTATAATCGTTGGAACAGAATCATATAATTAAGGTTTATTTTTAAAAAGATACCTTAATTATATAAAAAATACGGAATAAATAATTCTAAATAAAAAAAGTTAAGTCTGTTATTTTTTTTCTGTTTTCTAGGATATGTATTCTGAGTGTATTTATTTATCTACAATATATATATTGATTTATCTACACATTATTTCAATATCTACACAGTTTCTTAACATTCTTCCATAAATTTTAACCTTTTTATTTAGTTAATAGTCACTTTATTCTTATTATTTATATACATTATCAATTACTCTCTTTCTGATCAATAAATTAACACGAATTCATTTCTTTACACCGCTGTTTTATAAATTAGATAAAGTGTTAATAGTCAATTAAAACTAACTAACTAACCATCACGCCGTTTCTCCACAAGGGTAGGCAGAGAGGACGGACCGCCAAACAACTCGATCTTGGCATACACTTCTTGCTTCATTCACATTTATACAACGTCTCATACATTCTCTTCTGTTATTCGGACTTTTGACATGGCCCGACTCAAGTATTTGATTCACTTGATCGTGCCATGTCTTCCTCGGACGTCGCCAGCTTCTTCTTCCATTGACATTCGCGTCATATATTCTCCTTACACTTCTCTCTTCGTTCATTCGCTCTACATGCCCAAACCATCTAAGCGTCCCTTTCTTAATTTTGCTAACTACGCTTACATCAGCCTTGCATTCTTTGAGAATCTCAACATTTTTCACATGATCATACATGGTTTGACCACACATTCGTCTCAGAGATCTCATTTCTACAGCATTCAGTCAACTTTCATCCTTCCTCTCCCAGTTCCATGCCTCAGTGCCATACATCAGGGTTGGTATCAGCACTCCATTGTGGACTGCTAGCTTTGTTTCTTTAGACAACTTTTTGTTTCCGCCAACCGCGTTCAGTCCCCCGTTAATGGAATTTCCCGCATTCACCCTTCTTTCAATGTCACCCTTATGACATTTAAATATTACATATAATCTTTAATAGCTATCCCTTAAATTTATTTTATAATTAATAAATACATTTAGAGGATTATTAATATAATTTTTAATAATAATACTATTATAATTTAATAAATTAACAATGATTACTTTATTAAAAGCACTCTTTTTAACATACAAATATCTACATGATTCCAATAAAAAAATGCTTTTGAATACAAATTGAATATTAATCCTGGACTTGTGGAAAAAGTCAATAGATGTCCCATATTTATTAAAATCAGATAGCTATATCCGAGACACTATCTAGATTGCCGCGAATAATAGCCGCAAAAAAGGGAATTAATTGAAATGAAATTAACAGTTCATTGACGTATGATATCGATCGAAATAACGAAAAGCAATAAGGTGGCATTAGCTCAGTTGGTCCTGGATAGACCGAGAGGTCCTGGTTTCGAATCCAAAATGCGACCGTTACCTTTTTTTGTTTTCCGTGTATTTTCTGTTTCATATTTCATTTGAGATTTGTTAATATTATCTTCTATGAGTAAAAATATATATTTAATTAATTTTCATATCATTGTGTGTTTTATCAACTCATCAAGACTCATTTTAACTCTATCCTATCCCCAAAACATTCTATACACAGTGTCCCCATAGATAGATTATCGCATTATCGTTCTGGTAAAAGAACCAGATAGTTATTTTATTTCTAATATTAATTGCGATCCTTTTGAATTCAGTGACCGCAAATAACAAAGCCTTATTTATGTTACAGACACTACCACTTCAGCAGCCCCTATACAGAAAAATGGCGGTCACTCACAACAGCTCAACGCGCTAATCCCGGAGTCGAAGGCCACTGAGGACGTGCACCCGCCCCTCGTGCCCGCCTTCTTCATGGCCAAACTGCAACTCAATGAGACCAACGCTCTAGGAGGGGTATGCACAATTCATAATAAAAATTATTTCGGTCTGGATCAAAACAAAGGGTTCATTTTGTCAGAAATTTCTGCTGCCTTCATAGCCAAACTTCAGTTCAATGAGACCAACGCTCCAGAAGGGGTATGAATGATTCAATATAGAAATGATTTCGGTCTGGATCAAAAGAAAAGGTACACAATTTGGCAGAACCTGGCAAAACTTCCAAATTCATAAAATTAATTGCGAGTGGATCGAGCAATATTGGTTGCCATCTGGAATATATAATCAATAATGGGAATTCAGTGAAATCCTTCCTGCTAGCTTTGTGACCAAACTCCAATGGTTCCAAAACAGTTCAATGGGACCAACGCTCTAGGAGGGGTACGCAAAATTCATAATAAAATTAAACGAATGTTTCGGTCTGGATCAAAATAAAAGGGACACAATTTTTGGAAGAACTTCCTGCTGGCTTTGTAGCCAAACTCCAGTTCAATGGGACCAATGCTCTAGGAGGAGTATGCAAAATTCGTAATAAAATTAACGAATGTTTCAGTCTGGATCAAAACAAAAGGTACAATATTTTGTCAGAACTTACTGCTGGCTTTATAGCCAAACACCAGTTCAATGAAACCAATGCTCTAAAAGGGGTATGCATAACTCATAATTAAAAATATTTCGGTCTGGATCAAAACAACAGGTCCACATTTTTGTCAGAACTTCCTGCTGACTTCATGGCCAAACAAACTGTAAGTGAGACCCACGCTCTAGGAGGGGTGTGCACAATTCATAATAAAATTAAACCAAAGTTCCGGTCTGGATCAAAACAACAGGTACACAATTTTGTAAACTTTCTGCTGGCTTTATAGCCAAACTCCGGGCCAACGACACAAACGCTCTAGAAGGGGTATGGACAATTCATAAAAAAATTAAACAAAAGTGATAACGTTTTAAAATTAGTATGAAAACATTGAATCTACCGTGTTGTATTGAGGTTAGCCCATAGACATGCCACTCTGGTTAGCCACAGATTACACATTCAAAAGAAGAAGGTTTGTTTGGGTAGAATATTTTATAAATGAAACACACAAGTGTGTACCTACTTAAGAACTTTATTATTTAGATATATTTTGAAAAAATAAATGTTTGGAATGAAATAAAATTATCAAATGTTTCCTTGTTTAGAAACAGTAAAAGATCAAATCCATCATGGGATCCAAACGAAAAGCAAGATTTAACGACTTCATAAATTTATTTAAAAAAAAATTAAAAAATCCCGAGCAAGGCCGGGTACACCAGAACCAGAAAAATAAACTTTAAACATTCCAAACATTTTTAACAGTATCTCTCATTTGTGAAAATACACCATTGTGTAGCGCCGTTTTTAATTTTGTGTTTTTTTTATTGTGTTTTGGCAATTCATTATGATGATAGAAACATTGTAAATCAGTGAATCTCTTTAAATTGCCCTGTAAAGTGTTACCACAATGAGTCGATCAACTGTTGGAACTGTTGGGAGTACAATGC
>JAHDVE020009582.1:0-12611 GCA_022606495.2 Halesus radiatus | reverse complement strand
TCTTTTAGTTTGAATATGTCTCTCTCCCTTGTGACATTGCTCAACAAATTTTAAGAACTTGTTTTTACCAGGTTTTAAAATGTGGTAATATCACCATTTTCTTTCGATATGTATTTTTCTAACCCTTTTAACATCGACTGGATTTGGTCGAGACTTTACTTCGCTACCTGAGCATTCGCTGCGGTGAGGCTGGAGCTCTGGATCATGGCAGAAAATCTTTTGGCAATTCTGCTTGCCTTTTCTTTGTAGTTGCTCGGTATTTATCTGGTCAGATTCTAGAGGACCTTTTGAACTTCATCGTATTTTGACATTTCAGCCAACTGTTTCAATTCTTCGAGATGATATTTGACTGCAGGGAGATTGTCCAGCTCCAGGTATCTTTTCGTCATTTTGACAATGTTGTCCGTTTAGTTATTTAAGGCATTGGTAACTCGCGAAGACATTGGCACGTTTAGAGCTTTTGGTTCGAATCCTTCAGTCTCGAGTATCTTCTCGCAAATCTCTTCTCTGGTGATGTTGTATCGGGCAACGTTACTCCCTTCTACTGGCTCGGCTGTGATAAAAATTGCCCTATTATCTTTTATCTTTTATATCATGTCATTCAGGATATCAGTAAGATTCCTGTTGCTTTTTTCGGCAGGACTCAAACGTGTCGAAAGATCCTACAATTTTTTAAGAAGTTCTGACTTTTTCCATTTGTTGAAAACAAAAGTCACTGGTGCGTTAACTGGTCCATTATTTTCTAACAATCCGACCAAAATAATAAGAATTTCTTTCATAACTTCCCCCCTGGGTCCCCAAGTGTCTGGACTCATTACGACAACTGGCCTTACAGAAGAGCACTTCTCAAAAGTAGACACAGCAGCGAGGGATACCGCCAATTCTACACAGGGGACTGATGTGCTAAAGAATCCTGGAGTATCTGCTACAAACACTGGTTCTTTCGCATGTTCCGATTTCAATTCAATTGCGAGGATGTTTCTTGTCATTGATTTCAACTAAGGACTGCATTAGAGTTTAAGGAGCTTTTAATCGTTGGTTGGATCGATCGAAGTCAACCATCTTTAAGACTGTCCGTATAGCTTGAATCCCATGCGCTGGCCCACGAGATACTTGATGAATGTTGTCTTTCCCGAGCCAGTTGGTCCAATCATCATGAGGGTTGACTTGCCAGTGATTTCTTCTGAGGCCTTGCTGCATTCAAACAAAATCCTCTTCAGTTTTGGGACGTCTATGGGCTTGAGCGAGTCTTTGATGGAGTGGAGGTGCTTGTAAATAAGGTCGAAGTTCTCTTCCGACTTCAGTTGCTGGAGAGCCTCCTTTACCTTCCCGCGTGCCCTCTCCTCTTACTCCAGGGTTTGGCTGAGTCGATCCAAAACACCTCTTAAGACTTTGACATCCACTTATCCGATGGCGCCAATATAGTCTTGTGGCTGTAATATCGGATATTTGAGAAGCATGGCCAGTACCATTGCCTGTTGTAATATTTTTTCGCCAGTGTCATCGACTGCTGCTTTGAAGTCCATCAGATGTTCCCCCAATTCCTTTCTTTCGCTGTAAAGGTCCTCTTTGTTTTTCTCCATATAGTATAATTTAACAAATTCTTTTTTTTTTTTTACTTAGTATATCTAAATATTATATATAGATACAAATAAATATATATTATAACTACTTTTTGAGAACTCAATATAATCAGAATAATTAGTAGCTTTGATTGGAAGCAGTTCTTTTCATTAGGCCAAAGTAGAAATCTTAAAAGAAAATAAGTGATCTAATTTCTACCCTTTGAAAATGCATTTGCAAAGATAATCAATAAAAAGTTAAAACACACTGACATTCTTTTTGAAAGCCAAGCTATGTTTCGAGATAGTGGACACAATTGGCAAATGACTGACAGCCTTTGACCATATTGGATAATTTCTCGAGTTCACTGTCATCATTGAACTCAATTGAGTCAGGGTCTGTTTACCTGATCCACTCTTTGAAGAGAGAGCGAATCTGTAAGGAGGGAAATTCCTGAATGTTTGTTTCCATTTTGTAAAATATGTGTTATGAGTAATTATAAGAGTTTAATATAATATTTGTCTAAATATCATATTGGTTGGCTTTAGAAATATATGGCCTGTAATAATAGTATATCATTGTAGATAAAGTGTATCGATCATATGGTATAGGTTATTTATCCTTTGCTCTTCTTATTCCGTCATTTCCTTTTTGCTAATCATTGTTTCTCGCATTTTCGCATTTCATAAATATGTATTGTTTGAATATTAGTTGCATATCATTTATAAGCTAAGTCTAGTAAACCATCTCTGTGATAACACAATAAATGCGTTATCTAAAAGTGGAGCTAAAGATAATCATCAAAGATACGATTATTTGGAAGTAATACATTTTTATTAACGAAATAAATGATACCACAGCCAATAAAAAGAAATATTAAATCAATAGATTGATATAATGCCTACCTGCCTAATTGAAAGTTTTCTCCAAAATTAATTTGATTCCAAGAAGAACATAGAAAAAGTAATTTAGCAGAGAGCAAAAAACATTAGCGAAAAAATTATAAAGAAGAACATAACCGAACTTTTTTTTTTCCAGAAATGAAGTAATAGTCCATCGAAGCATTTAAAACGAAACAGAAAAGCAATGTATGTCGATAAGTTCAATGATGAGCTCGAAAGAAACTCCTCGAAATCGATGTAAGGCTTCGAGAAGAGAAGGAATGCAAAACGTTATTGAGAGTCCAATTTGATAAACATCTTGTTAGGGTTGTGCTTCATGTGGCGAAGAATAACGGGGAGAGCGAACGCAATATCCTTCTCTTCGATACTTAGACGATCGTAGCCTGCAACAAAGCTGGAAGAAATAACCAAATCTATCAAAATAGCTGTGTACAAAATGGTGGATATCTCTGTTGTCATTAGCTATAGAGGCAATGAAATCGCAAGAGAATACGAGCAACAGTTCGTCCAAATATCAACTCAGGTGATAACGGCGAGTAAATCATAACTTCGAAAGTATAGATGTTTGTAGATGAAGTAAGCGATGCATATTCAACAGGAGTTCCATTAAGGGGAGAGAAGCTGATCGGCCTCATATTCGCCTACTGGTCAATCATTAAAGCTGACTATAGCGACGAAGATGTTGAATATATTTATTTCCCTCACCCAGCTCAGATTCCGTGTATTCTTCTGCTTCTCAATTTATAGAACAGCGATTCAACAACCATAGTGAACTGTTTTGCGTAGTATATCTTTTTTAAAAATAACATTTTGATTGTATTGGACATTTATTTTTAAAATGCAGTTTGTTGTTTTGATCGTTTATCAGATAATGTTGTTGAAGTTTTATTTGTTCAGACCGAATGCGTAGCTGCTGCCCATCCCTGCCGTGAAGTACCTGACGAAGAGTCTGTTCTTGAAGAATATGCTGAGCCCAACCCCTGCGACGTAGCCGATTCCCGAGAATACCGAGAATACGAGCAGGTCGCGTGCGGTTTTGTTCAGAGTGGTATCCTTCTGCAGTAAGTTAAATCTAGATCTCTCCTCAGGTGTTGTCATATTCTTTAATGGTATTTATAATAATTTTTTTCTAAACTGAAGGCTTGTAATAAAGTCGATTTTTATTTATTCAGACTTATTTATATATTTATAACTATTATATGGCATTTTTTTTTTTTTTTAAATATGAGAAGCACCAATTATTGGAATTAAAAAGATACTCATTATATTGTGTTTGCAATCGAAATTTTCTGCTACTATATAGTAAAAAAATGTATTTTTTAAAGTCTGAAAATAATTTGTTGAACATAAACTCAGAGTTATAGTGGAATGATTATTTCCGACATTTCTGTGTTCGCTTTTTAAACAAAATGAGGAAAGTATATAATCCACTACTATAAATAAAAATATGAAATTATCACAAAAATTGGAAAGAAAATAAGTCTTATAGTAATTTGTCAATTAATATTGACTAAAAAATACTAATAATCTAAGGACATATTTTTATCTTCAATTTTTTATATTTTTTATCCTAATAATAAATATGAATATAATATGCCAATAATCCAATAATATGCCAATAATTCATTTTTTGGTTCTGCTGAAATTTGTATGTAAGTTGGCACCAGCAACATTCATCACCAAAATTTTATTAAAACTCTGGCTAAACATGGTCAACTAATTTTTTCAGTGTTTATTTTCACACAAAATATATAAAAAAGCAGCAGCATCAAAATGATATATTAAACAGTATTTAATGTATTTCTACAAATATATATGTGTGTATACTTCCATTTTTTACTTTATATTAAAAAAACGTATAGATATATATGTATATGTACATATTTAGGATAGAGCAATTATGGATAGCACTTTTTTATAGAAGGGATGGTTTTGATTTTTGTTAATTATGTAGAGTAAAACGATAATTTTTAAAAAGATAAAAATCATTAATCAAATGGTTATTTAATACAGATATTGTTAAAAACATATCCCCTAATATATATATCTAGAACTCTTACTCTACCTTATTTTAATCCCATCTGACGAGTGGTCGAACAAAAACAATTATAGGTATTGTTACGGATAAGTCGATGAAGCATTATTATGTCTGTATTTTCATGGATAATTGTTGACGATAGGGTTCAAGTGTAAGCAACTTCATTCTTGCTTGATATTCGTACTTATCAACGACAACAAGAGAAGATCCGATTGCTGTGAAGAGCATAGAAAAAGGATTAAATACTTTTATGTCCAAAGTATTCGAATTATTTCTCAAAACGTATTCTCCCGAAATAACATCGCCAAAAATAAATAAAAATAGCAAGATTTTCATAAACTATTTAAAAAGGATGTGTAATACACTCTTGTTTCAATATACAATATTGGCGATTTATTTATTTCAGAAACAGTCGACCAGTTTCGATAATGTTTGTTCAATCCATTTTTGAGAAGGGAAAGTGTGGCAGTTTAGTAAAAAATACAACAAAGAATACAATGTTTAAAGTTAGTCAAATCAAATTACCAACCTCAAACTAAAAAATAAATATTTTTCAATAAATACTATCGTCTTGCATTTTATTTCAATAGATTTTCAAATTAAACCTGAGGCTATCATCACGAAACAAGTCATATCGCAGGAAATATTTAAATTTTGAGATCTTAAATGTTTTTATAAAATCAGAATTTGAGTAAGGCGATTCAGTCATCAGAAAAACATTAATAATTACAACCACCAAGGTTTAAATGCGACTTCATTATCGCTCGGGGTCCTGATCTGACTTGGTGAAATATTTTTGATACTTACATTATATTAATTTAAGGAAGGTCGGAAAAGTATACAGAGAGTCCCATAGCCACATATGCTTAATAAATATATCAATCATTATATCCATATGTTTTTTTTTATTTTATGTACATATAAATAGATTTTATTTAACTTGAATTATTATTTTCAGTTCAATTCTTATAATTGAACTTTTGAATTTGTTTTTTCTAATAGGATCGATACACTTTATCTACAATGATATACTATTATTACAGGCCATATATTTCTAAAGCCAACCAATATGATATTTAGACAAATATTATATTAAACTCTTATAATTACTCATAACACATATTTTACAAAATGGAAACAAACATTCAGGAATTTCCCTCCTTACAGATTCGCTCTCTCTTCAAAGAGTGGATCAGGTAAACAGACCCTGACTCAATTGAGTTCAATGATGACAGTGAACTCGAGAAATTATCCAATATGGTCAAAGGCTGTCAGTCATTTGCCAATTGTGTCCACTATCTCGAAACATAGCTTGGCTTTCAAAAAGAGTCCATTGAGGTTATCAAAGACAGAGTCTTGCAGGTGATCGCCCAAAATCAAAATAAGGCAGAGGATCTCCACAGCGAAAGAAAGGAATTGGGGGAACATCTGATGGACTTCAAAGCAGCAGTCGATGACACTGGCGAAAAAATATTACAACAGGCAATGGTACTGGCCATGCTTCTCAAATATCCGATATTACAGCCACAAGACTATATTGGCGCCATCGGATAAGTGGATGTCAAAGTCTTAAGAGGTGTTTTGGATCGACTCAGCCAAACCCTGGAGTAAGAGGAGAGGGCACGCGGGAAGGTAAAGGAGGCTCTCCAGCAACTGAAGTCGGAAGAGAACTTCGACCTTATTTACAAGCACCTCCACTCCATCAAAGACTCGCTCAAGCCCATAGACGTCCCAAAACTGAAGAGGATTTTGTTTGAATGCAGCAAGGCCTCAGAAGAAATCACTGGCAAGTCAACCCTCATGGTGATTGGACCAACTGGCTCGGGAAAGACAACATTCATCAAGTATCTCGTGGGCCAGCGCATGGGATTCAAGCTATACGGACAGTCTTAAAGATGGTTGACTTCGATCGATCCAACCAACGATTAAAAGCTCCAAAAACTCTAATGCAGTCCTTAGTTGAAATCAATGACAAGAAACATCCTCGCAATTGAATTGAAATCGGAACATGCGAAAGAACCAGTGTTTGTAGCAGATACTCCAGGGTTCTTTGGCACATCAGGTCCCTGTGTAGAATTGGCGGTATCCCTCGCTGCTGTGTCTACTTTTGAGAAGTGCTCTTCTGTAAGGCCAGTTGTCGTAATGAGTCCAGACAGTTTACAAGTTATGATTGATCTCCTCAAGACTTTAGCTGTATTCTTCAAAAATTATTTCAACGTCAAAGCTACAATCACATTTGTTTTCAATAATTGGGAAAAATAAGTGCTTTTAGGAGAAGTGTAGGAACTTTCGAAATTTTTGAGTCAAGCCGAAAAAAGCAACAAGAATTTTACTGATATCCTGAATGACATGATATAAAAGATAAAAGATAATAGGGCAATTTTTATCACACCCGAGCCAGTAGAAGGGAGTAACATTGCCCGATACAACATCACCAGAGAAGAGATTTGCGAGAAGATACTCGAGACTGAAGGATTCGAACCAAAAGTTCTAAACGTGCCAATGTCTTCGCGAGTTATCACTGCCTTAGAAGGCTAAATGTACAAGAGAATTAAAATCACAAAAAGATACCTGGAGCTGGACAATCTCCCTGCAGTCAAATATCATCTCGAAGAATTGAAACAGTTGGCTGAAATGTCAAAATACGATGAAGTTCAACTGGTCCTCTAAAATCTGACCAGATAAATCCTGAGCAACTGCAAAGAAAAGGCAAGTGGAATCGCCCAAAGATTTTCTACCATGATCCAGAGCTCCAGTCTCACTGCGTCGGATGCTCAGGCAGCGAAGCAAAGCCTCGACCAAATCCAGTCGATGTTAAAAGGGTTAGAAAAATACATACCGAAAGAAAGTGGTGAGATTACCACATTTTAAAACCTGGTAAAAACAAGTTCTTAAAATTTGTTGAGCAATGTCACAAGGGAGAGAGACATATTCAAACTAAAAGATAATATGGCGGTTTTATAGGCAGCAGCACAAGCACTTCCTGGAATGAACGAGAGTTACAAAGTGGCAATAACGTATCTGCAGAAATAAACTAATTAAAAAATTGGCTTCTGCCGAAATTATTTGTAGCAGAACAAATTCGGGGAAGCTGGAACTACTCTGGCCTATGTTTCTCACTTGATCGGGATTCAAGGCAGACGTGATCGTGAGGGAAGCAGCATGACTTTATTTTGCCCTAAGAAAATAATTTTCGATAAAGTAAAAAGTCTCATCGAGGAAGCAGGACCTCTCAGCGCCGAATAACTTTCTGTGAAAAAAATTAATGCTGCCAATAAAATACTCAATGAGATGGAGGAATGTTTTGAGTTGAAAGGAAACTTCAATATGGAATAATGGCAACTTTTCATGACTTAAATTTCCGAGTTTCGCCAGTAGATTCACAGAGAGGCAGGAGGAATATACAAAGAAATTTAAGAAAGACTGAGAAACCGCGATATAACGGGGGGGGATCAAATTTTCACATAGCTCTTTGAATTCATTGAGTTGTTCAAGATGCTCGAGGGGATTGAGTTTATCAAATAGTAAATGTAATACCAAAAAATCGTCCTGAACAGCAGCTTACAATTATTTTTGCGAAACCTGAGAAACATCCTCGGCTCTCTTGTCGACGATTTTCAGAGCGGCAGAGTCAACGCAAAAAAACTTAAGGATCTCCAGAAAGCAGCCCAAATCACAAGTAAACTGACTGCCTATGGAGATAAGGAGACTGTGGAACAAGGAATGTAGGAACTAAATTATGTGTGGGAAGAGCTAAAAAAATATCTGGCCTAGTTTAATAACAAGCTTCCAAGTCCAGCGTTGTTGAAGTTGGGGATGGGGAGAGAAATTGACCTTCTGGTGCAAGCCAAATAAATTGTTGTTGGTCTTGACGACTTCCAGGCTACAGAATCCATTGGATTAATTGACAAGAGAGTAAGCCAATGCTACACAAGCCTTGAATATCAACTCCAGAACTGTTACGAGGACGAAATAAGCTCATACAGTGAGCTTGGGACAAACTGGAAATACACCAACACCAACTGGGGCAAAGTGGAAAAAGCGTTGTGCCTATTCGAATTAAAGATCGATCACTTTCAAAAGACTGGTCTTTAGCAACAATTTTAACAGGGTTTAATAGATGTAATAAAATATTTGAAGGAGGAGGTGGAAAACTCAAAGCACCTCATAACTAAGGCAAAAAAAGCTCCATGTGAAATCTGTCGTATCCTCAAGAATCGAGCGGAATTCATTCAAACGATGGAAAAAACGTACCCCAATCTCCACAGCCACTTCAAATCTAGCGGGTATTTCAAGGCTTTCAAAAACAACGTGAACGAGATTTACGACATACTCAAAGACAAACATGACACCATCATCCGATTTAATGACAGTTACGATGAACTGGTATCCTTCGCAAAAATAGTTCGAGCAGCCGCAGTTCTCGATATGGGACAAGGAGATGGCAAATTTAGTAGAATTAGTGCAAACATTGAAGAGCACGTCCTGAAGATGTACTAGAATTTCGACTTCAAACTCTCGACTTTGATAGGTTGCTGTTCGTTCCGACAAGCCAGATACGAAATCGATAAAATTGCAAAAGCAGGCGGCCCAGGCTCGAACAGCCTCCTAATGCGGGCAAGATCGGAAATAAGCAATAAAATACAAGAATTACGGAAGTGGATCAGTCAATATGGGAGAGCGGCAGTCAATATCAGCGATAATCCTGAGTTAATTAATAAGATTGAGAAGATATCAGAGGCTAATTCCTTCTTGAGAGACTACATTTGCGAAGCTGACAAGTAAACAATTAAAGCCACACTTAAAGGGATATAACTAAATCATCTAAAATCAGAACTTAGCACAGTCTTTACAGATACGATTAATAGCGAGATATAGAAGCTTTACAACGAAATAAATGATAACACAGCCATCACCAAGAAACAATCATTTTAAAAATCAATAAAACTATTGCCAGACTAACTGAAAGACTTCGTCCAACAATAGTTTGATTCCAAAGAAGAATAGAGGAAAAATAATTAATAATACAAATGAGATAAGAAAGATTGACAACACCTTTAGTGAAGAATGTACTCTTCACAAAATATAACTCTCTGTCTGCAAGATACAACGGTGAGTTAGTGGAGAGATCCTTAGTGCAAATAGAGGAATTTATATATAAATATTATTGGCTTTTGATAATTTATATATATTTTCGATAACCACAAAACTTGAAATAGATGTTAGAAAAATATTTTGATACATTTTGGGGCTTTATTAATAGCATGAAAAATAATCATTCATCGGCTAGGTTGGAAAATTATTTTTATGATCAAACTACAAACATGAAAACTTGAGGATGACATAACAAAAAATCAGTTGGATTGCATACATATGGAAAATAAAAATATAGAATGAAATGCACCAGTTTTTTTAGAAACAAAATTCTTGATATATCTTGTGTGTCATATATACACCTACACATAATTAAGTAACCATTCCAAGTCATAAGTAGCGTATAAAATTATTTATATAAATATCACATCTAACGCCTTTGTTATTTTCCCTTATTTTTTATAGAGAATCAATAACATAATAAATATAAGTCAGTCTTTTAGACCGATTAGATTCAGATAATTTATCTTTCTTTTTTGGGGACTTTGTGAGTTTGGCGAGACACGATTTCCATTAGTTCTTATTATTAATTAAATTGAATGGTCGAAATTTATGTGATGGGTCGACTTTCGGGAATCAATCGGGCCCAAGTGTTCTTCTCGATAGTTAAAGGGTACATGATTTTTTTGATTTCTAGTGAAACTATACTTTTCTATGGGTGAGATTCACTTTTCATTTTTATATGTATTTTATGTCGAAGTTTAATACCGTTAATCAATTGATATAAATTCCTGATCTTCGCTTTACAACTACGATTGAGTGTGCTGTTTTACGCCGGTTAGGAAATTAATAGTATGCATTTGTTTATCGATCACATAACTGTGTTCACCTACTACTACGAGTTCAAAAAAGGAAGAATCATCAGACCCCTTTCTGAAATTTCTGTGACTGGCACATTAAAGACGCTTCTCAACTGTATGAAGAAGGTGATGAGGGAGGAGTCTAAGATAACGAAGTCGTATTACATCCCTTCAGCCTACGGAGACAGCAAGCGAACCATAACTCGCTACGAGTTCGTTTAAAATATCAACCATTTTACAGAAGTGGCCAAGTAAATCCAATCGATTGTTGATGAAGGTTGGGCTCAGAGTCCTTAGTTTAGTAGCCAGAAAAACTCAGGCAACGTCACCTTTTTGCAATAAATTAAAGACTCGTAAATGAGAAACTCGTATATCAACCAAGCCTCTCGACCCAAACAGGTAACTTTAATAACACGTTCATTAGGCCGAGGGATTGATTTCATTTTGGATTCGATAATCAAGGAAAAAGGACTTCATTGAATCCAAACATTCTTGTCTCCAGAAGAATCGGAGGAGGTTCAGATTATGGGAAGAGTAGCCAGGCAGGGGAATCCCAGGTCGTACACCGCCATTATATCCGTTGAAGAACTGAGTAACATTGGTCTAAAATTTGTGGATGTAGATAAAAAATCCATAAATTAAATAAAAAATATAATCACTACTGCAAGGGAGAAAACCTTCGAACTCTTATGCCAGGAAACTGTCAATAGGGTTGTCAGGTACAAAAGCAAACATTCAGAAGCAGAAAAGCTCGTCGATCTAATTATAAGAGGGGAGAACAACCAAGTAATAAACTTTGTTAAAGATCTTAACAAATGTGAATAAATAATGAACGGGACCGTTCGCACCCTATTTGCTCTCGATTCCACTGGGTCGATGTCAAACATACTGAAACATTGTGTTAACACTATCCAATAAGCTTTTCGACAGACTTATGAAGTACTAAAATTAAAGAATGTAATGACAGTCTTCGAAATGAAGACGTTAGTCTAACGTAACTTTTACAGTGGGGCAGACCTCAAGATTTAAGCTCTCCCTATGATAGCAAAAGGGACGATGTGGCTGCATTCCTGAAAAGAGTCTCAGTCTCGGGAGGAAAAGGAAGAGAAGCAATAGAGGCGGCGGCAATGCAACATGCCAACGCGGACGAGAACTTGTCACAGATGATCAGTAGATCCATGGACTTTTCATTGGGGAGTTTCTGAAATAATTTTTTAAAAACGTATGCAATGAAACAGGAGGACGATGAGAGTAGTTTAAATATTCAGACAAAGATGGTTCAAAGAAACTCAGCGACTTCATCGTTTAGCGGATATTGGCTTTGATGGATAAAAGCAGGTCTGGCGAGTTGGTGAAGGCATTCCGGGCAATGAGAGGAACTTGATCAGATAATAGTTGCCATTATGCTTATATCCATTGTATTTCAAGATATTTCTTGTTGTATGCTTTATTAGTAATTTCTTGACTAGAAGTTTATCTTGTGATCGATAAACAAATGCATACTATTAATTTCCTAACCGGCGTAAAACAGCACACTCAATCGTAGTTGTAATGCGAAGATCAGGAATTTATATCAATTGATTAACGGTATTAAACTTCGACATAAAATACATATAAAAATGAAAAGTGAATCTCACCCATAGAAAAGTATAGTTTCACTAGAAATCAAAAAAATCATGTACCCTTTAACTATCGAGAAGAACACTTGGGCCCGATTGATTCCCGAAAGTCGACCCATCACATAAATTTCGACCATTCAATTTAATTAATAATAAGAACTAATGGAAATCGTGTCTCGCCAAACTCACAAAGTCCCCAAAAAAGAAAGATAAATTATCTGAATCTAATCGGTCTAAAAGACTGACTTATATTTATTATGTTATTGATTCTCTATAAAAAATAAGGGAAAATAACAAAGGCGTTAGATGTGATATTTATATAAATAATTTTATACGCTACTTATGACTTGGAATGGTTACTTAATTATGTGTAGGTGTATATATGACACACAAGATATATCAAGAATTTTGTTTCTAAAAAAACTGGTGCATTTCATTCTATATTTTTATTTTCCATATGTATGCAATCCAACTGATTTTTTGTTATGTCATCCTCAAGTTTTCATGTTTGTAGTTTGATCATAAAAATAATTTT